>NKZD01001896.1:0-67917 GCA_002370635.1 Metschnikowia cerradonensis | reverse complement strand
ATGAATACGAACCCTGAAAGACATAAACACTCGGTCTCATTGACACGATTAATAAATAGCTAAGTAATAAAAAAGAATTGCAAATAGTAATATGTATTTCCAATATAGCTAGTGTTGAGAGTTGTAGTATACACCTCCATAAGCTGGAACAATCATCAAGTCGTTTCGTTTTCCAACAACTCCTTTAATCGTAGAACTTTAGTAACCATCTCTGTTCCTTGTATTCGTATCTGTTGCTTGTAGTCGTATCTGTATTTAAGTATACTTGGAGATCCTTGTATCTTAACACAGTTGTTTCTTTTAGATCCACCATAAGCATGGCCCTGCCTATGAAGGTATTATGAAGCCTGTCAGTCCCGTTGTTACAATGGCCAGGCCATCATTGTACGAATCATTGTACGAAGTACTATGATGGCGTGATAAGGAATTTGCAATGGTGCAACTGTCATCATAGTACTTCGTACAATGATGGCTACCTACAATGATGGCTACCATTGTTCTGGTGGAGAGTTTTTCGATGCCGCGTTTCTCTCAAAGTTATATAAGCCACTCCAGTTCCTCTCTTTGAGAAACCATCAACAAATAAAAGTGTAGATAAGCACACATTAGAAAGAACATAACATTGATGAAGTTAACTGTTTTGCTACATATCCACATGACTCATACTCTGGGTGAATTCTGCAGTAGGACTTTCCTGAGTACGACTTTCCTGAGTACGACTTTCCTGAGTACGACTTTCCTGAGTAGGACTTTCCTGAGTAGAATGTTCAATACAGTGTTTTTCAAAACTATTCAAACCAGCGCGACAAAATGTTCCAAACCAGCGCGACAAAACTATTCAAACCAAGAAGACAAAATGGTTCAAACCAATTGTCGTAATATTTCACACCAACTTTTATTCGAATTCAATATTCTGAAATCTTAAATCTTAAATCTTAAATCTTAAATCTTAAATCTTAAATCTGAAATCTGAAATCTGAAATCTGAAATCTTAAATCTGAAATCTTAAATCTGGACGATTGCCTCTTATATACTACATTTGGGAGTCTTGCAGTATTAATCAAGGGTCAAAACGGACGGAACAACTTGTCCATTTGGTTTGAAAGACTGTGTGAAGGGGTACAAAACTTTTTAAATTATTGGTTTGATTAATTTTAAATTATTGGTTTGATTAATTTTGAATAATTGGTTTGATTAATTTTGAATAATTGGTTTGATTAATTTTAAATTATTGGTTTGATTAATTTTGAATAATTGGTTTGATTAATTTTAAATTATTGGTTTGATTAATTTTGAATAATTGGTTTGATTAATTTTGCTAGTGTGATTTGAATCATTTTGCCTCGCTGGTTTGAATAGTTTTGAAAATCACTGTATAGAGGAAGAAGATTGGATTATGTTTAGTAATAAGTGCTTTCGAAGATAAATATATATTGTTAGATTCTTGTGAAACGTTCATGTACTAAGCTACTTTTGTTGGTTGATGATTCCTCAAACCAAGGGAATCGAGCTACTTAATTAGTTGACGGTGGAGTAGGGAGTTGACCGGAATTGAGGGCCGCGGCCGGAATTCGAATTGTCCAACTACAGGATTTCCAAAAGTCCACCACGAAAACTGTTTCAACTAAAAAAAATATGTATCGTAAAGTCCGGAATTCCAGGATTTTAACCAACCCACTTTTGTTTTCCTTACGATTAAAAAAGGGTCCGTTTGCGTTGGGCTTTTTCCTATTGGGGTAGCCTGGTGTACGGATGTTTCGTCGCTTTCGCAACCCCCGGTTTCACCCCCAGTTCCGGCCATGCCATCTAACCTTAACCAATGCCACACCGACATCCGTACCCAAATTAAGAATGAGGCCGATTAAGGAACTCAGATAAATTAATGTGAGTATTATCATATAAAAAGAATTACTACTTAAGTAGTCGGCGAGGGAGTTAACGTATCCAGCTAGTTGTTGCTAAGTCTGACCGGAAAAACTACTCACATTCTGACCTGGTACCTCGGATTTATCACATTCCATCCTGGTGCTTTGTACCATGGTGGTGGTTGAGGAGGTGGCATTCTGGAATGACCATTGTCAGATCAGATGGCGTGGGCTTCATTATATATATATATATATATTGAAACTCGAACGCTTCAGGGCTCAGAACCAGTACACTCGATTGAGAACGGACTTTTCGGTTTAAAAATCTGTCATGAGCTCATAACCTTTAATTTACTTTACTTGTTTGTACGACTTAAAGAATTATTCTCTTTAAGCAATTTTACTCTTATATTTATGGAGATTGGATCTTCATACATTTTTTTTTTTGAACCATATAGTGACAACCTGCATATAAATAAATAATTCTTTTTGGACTGCATATAAACAATCCTATCAGCCAATATTTCTACTGAACTATCCAAGCCACACACCGCCCCATCCATTCCTCCTCCTCCTTCCCTAATTTCCCTCTCCTCCTCTGTATACACTTCCTCCCTCCCCCTCCTCTTTACCCCTCCCTTTGTTCACCTGCATATACCTTCCACTGCTATTGTTCAGAATCACCTGATCACTTGCTCTCCCTTTAACGGCATATGCACTTACACACTCCCGCGCTCCACATATAAACTCACCTCAATACTACACCACCACTCCATTACACCACTACTTCGCTAGTCACTAGTGACTACTACATTACAACCCTAGTCACTGCACCACTACTGACTACACCACTACACCACTACTGGCTACACCACTACACCACTACCCCACTACACCACTACACCACTACTAACTACTAACTACTAACTACTAACTAGTCACTACTCCACATTACAACAAACCAAATATATTCATCTTCAATGTCGCTTTTGGCTCCGGCTCAGGTGTTTGGCGGGTGCTGTCTTAATGTGTACCTGCTAGAATCGTTTCTAGGCCAGAACACCGGCTTCAATGCAGGACCCGTGATCTCTCTAGCTCAGTTGCTCCTGGTGTGTGCCACGGCAATGTACCCTATGGTTGATTTTGGGGAGCCCCGCAGGTTATTTTTGAAGAAAACAAAAATCCCAATGCCGTTGCTTCTTGGAGGAGCCGTGCTCTTTTTCATCATGTCCGTATTAGGCAATTCCATCTATCTGCATGGAGTCAGTGTGCCGGTCCAGATCACTTTCCGCTCCAGCAGTGTTGTATTTTCAATGTTGGTGAATTATTTGTTTGGGCATAAACGTTATCTGCGGGCCCAGATTGCCTCTGCAGGGCTCATGACCGTGGGTCTGTTTTTGATCATCTCCCAGCACTCGGACTTTGGCTGGCGTTTAGGCTCGGTGAACAGTTCGGGGAAAACCTCTCCAACTCGTTCGACTACCTCGGGGAAAAGCTCTGCCTTTGGCCTTGCGCTCTTGACCCTTTCCTCGGTCCTCGGCGCTTTCCTCGGTCTCTACACCGAGAACGTCTTTGCTGCCCATGGCCGCCACTGGAACGAGGTTCTTTTCTATAACCACTTCTTGTCGGTGTCGTTTCTTCTCTTGACCAAAGGCGCCGAGCTCCGAGCCGGAATTGCCCATATTTGGGCTTCTCTGCCTAAAATCTCGGTTTCCCTTTTAGGACACTCGGTCTCGGCCTCCAAACTGGCACTTCTTCTTGTGCTAAACTCCGTAACACAAGTTTTTTGTGCTCGGGGTGTTAACCACTTGTCCAGTGTTGCGTCGTCCTTGACAGTGACGGTTGTTTTATTGGTCCGGAAATTTGTCAGTTTGGTTATAAGTGCCGTTGTGTTCCAGAACCCGTTTAATATGCAGGGCTTGGTAGGGCTGGCCCTTCTTATAGTGGGAACACTTCTCTATGCGCAGTGCTGTCAACCGAAGAAGAAAAAGAATGATTAAATACAAGTGAAAGGATTCATTTGGGATGCAAATTGTGCATTAAACCTTCGTTTAAAGAAACATCCGTACATCATACAATATACACCCGTACACCGAATTTTAAAAACCCTTACATCCGAAAACGGAAAACATCCGTACACCCCCTGCATACAATCTCATTTAACATCCGCTCACACTCTCTAAAGTACCAACCACATGTCCCTCCGGCTCTTCCTGGCCACGAGGCTTCTACGCCCCGTGAGGACATTCCATGTAAGTTCCCGCTGTGCAGAACCCCAAATCAACCTTTTACCGCCGGAAAAAACCCGTAATATCGGAATAATTGCCCACATCGATGCAGGAAAAACCACCACCTCCGAAAGAATGCTATTTTACAGCGGAAAAACCGCCAGAATTGGAAATGTTGATCAGGGGGATACAGTCACCGATTATCTTCCGTCAGAGCGCCAAAGAGGCATTACTATCCAGCTGGCGGCCATTTCTATACCCTGGAACAACCACAAAATCAACATTATCGATACTCCAGGCCACGCAGACTTCACGTTTGAGGTCACAAGGTCACTCAGGGTTTTGGACGGTGCCGTGACGATTTTGGACGCTGTTGCGGGCGTCGAGGCCCAAACACTGAAGGTATGGAGGCAAGCAGTAGACCTAAAGATCCCCCGCATCGCTTATATCAACAAAATGGACCGTCCAGGAGCTGGATTTAGTCGGACGGTTAAGGAGGTGGTTTCCCAGCTCCAGACACGTGTTGTTTGCATAAATCTCCCTTTTTTTCTACCAAAATGCGATGGAGAAATGGAGTTCCGGGGCCTAGTGGACGTGGTGCACCAGAAACTCTTGGTGTGGGACCCCCAGGATGAAACCGGACAATCAATGGTTGCTAAAGATATCAATGGGGAGCTTCAGGGCTTCCCTGGGGTGTTTGAAATGCTCACAAAGAGTAGAGAGTCTATGGTGGAGACTCTAGGTGAATTGGACGACACGGTGATCGAGGAATTCTTCGAAAAAAACGAGGATTACTTGTCTGTGACCTCGGCTACACTCCATAAAGCCATTCAAAAGGCCACGGTGGCAGGTCTGGTCACTCCGGTCTTATGTGGGTCCAGCTTCAGGAATATCGGTGTCCAGCCACTTATGGATGCCGTGGTGGCTTACTTACCCTCTCCGCTCCAGATCCCCATTCCAGAGATTACTGCATCATCAAGACCCAAAAAAACCCGGGGAAAAAGCAAGCAAACCAAAGAACAGGGCGCCGTTCCAACGGAACTAGGCCCCAGGGGCTTGGTGGTCAACAAAAACCCGAATTTAACGTTGGCCCTAGCCTTCAAAGTCATGAGTCATCCTGCCCGGGGCACGCTTACGTTTTTCCGGGTGTACAGTGGCCGGTTAGCATCAAATTCCACGGTTTTGAATACCCGAACAGGCAAAAAAATCCACTTGAAGAAGCTTATGCTCATGCACGGCGATGAGCCTGAAGAAGTGCGTTCGATTCTGGCAGGCAACATTGGAGTTGTGGCAGGGACTTATGATGAAATTACTACCGGGGATACGTTGGTCCTGCATGGAGTGACGAGTCTGAAGACGTTTTCCGGACTCGAAACCGGCTTGAAACTTTTACCCATTGAAATCCCACCGCCTCTCTTTAACTCGTCCATTGAACCTGCAACGGCAGGTGATGCCAGCTATATGAGCGAGTGCATAGAAGTGCTTCTTAAGGAGGATCCATCGTTGGGAGTGCATACAGACGAGGAATTGGGCCAGACCGTTTTAAGTGGAATGGGCGAGTTACACCTTGAAATTGCACGTGACCGGCTTGTGAACGATATGAAGGCCAATGTTCGGCTTCAAAATGTGGCTGTATCGTATAAGGAAAGTGTATGCAGGCCTGACATGTCGATTGTACGGGTTGAGCTGGAAACTGGAGATATTTTCGTGGAGATTTCGCTTGATTCGTTTGAAGGAGAAGCACAAGAGTCCACATTTGCCGAAGAAGAAGGAGCGTTTATGACGGAAATGGATAATAATGTGGTTGTGCTATGCGCAGGAGCAGCCATTCCTGAAATGCATGAATTGGTGGAAAATCGGCGGTGGAAGTGTGAAGCATCAATGGAGGAGCTTCAGGAGACGCTTTTGGCAGGGCTTGTAACGGGTCTTCAAATGGGTGGCCCCCTTTTTGGACTCCCGCTACATTCGTGTGTTGTACGGGTGCACCGGTGGGCGTTTCCAGCCGAAGAAAAAGAGGTGGGCGTCCAGCATTTGTTGGAGGCAGGACGCAAGGTGGTCAACAAGGCGATTTCTGAGATGTATGCCCGAAACAACGGCAGCTTTGCCATTTTGGAGCCCATCATGGATACCCGAGTCAGTGTGCAGTCTGATTTCCTAGGCGACGTGGTACATGACCTCAACTCCCGGTGTCTGGCCACGATCAGCTCCATAGAAGACGATGGAGCAGACATTATGGAGACACAGAGCTGGGCGCATGCAGAAGCGGAAAAGGTGTATGTTCCGCCCGACTACACCATGAAGAACACAGGGTTCGAGTTCCGCAACAAAAAGACCATTTTCGCCGAAACTCCGCTCCGTGAAATGGTGGGCTATTTATCCCGTCTCAGGTCCATGACCCAGGGCCAAGGGCTTTTTGACATGTCTTATAAGGGCATGAGAAGAGCCACTCTGAGTCGGATGAATGGGATCAAGTCAGAGATCCAGTTTTAAAGCTGGTTTTTAAATCAGTTTTAAAAGAACTGGTAACGACAGAAAAGAGAATTGGAGAAATTCTTTTTCGAAATTCTGTTTTGGGGAAATAAACTCGGGTTTAGGAGACAGATTCTGTTTCCTTTCTGTTAGGAGAGAAATTTAGTCATCGATTTTGTGTTGATCCTGTTCCAGGGAAGATTCTGTTTGACATTGATCCTGGTGTGGGAGAAATAACTTTGATTGTGTTTGAAACTCCGTTTCGGAAGTCTGTTTTGGGAGAATCAAATTCGCGTTTAGGACAGAAGTTCTGCACCGAATCTCTTTTAATAGACGGATTTTGTTTGAGAATGATTCCGCCTTGATTCCAGAAATTCCCACATCCGATACCCGTGTCCCGCAAAAAAGTGTGCACGATGAGTGTACGTCCTCGTCGTACACATACCCCTCAGACCGCTACCCTCTCTTTGTAAATATTCCCTTTGTTAGTAAATATTTCCTTTCGGTATGGCCAGTCACTTAAGCTAAAGAGCTGCGTAGCATATGTGCCGAGATGCTAAACAGCTGTCAACAATTGGGTGACTACGCGACCCCACGGTCAACAATTTCAATAGCCCCGATTCCTCCCTTTGAAAAATCATCAATGAATGCAAGTTTAAGTAATTTTTCCACAAAAACCTAGAAATTTGTATTTAAGATCCACATACTGGACGAGAAATCTTAATTGGAGCAACTCCGAGCTAATCTAAGGCTATGTTTGAAATTTTTATCTTAATGCTTTGGAATAGCTGTCGTAAGGCTTTTAAGTGATCATATATATATCTTAAGGTTATGCCAGTTGTGAGGCCAAGCCTACTCATAAAAGGCTTTTAGTGGTACTTCTTAGTACTTCGAGTAGTACTTCGAGTAGCACTTAGAGTAGCACTTAGGGTAGTTTGAGGTTCATGCAGGATGACCACACCCAGTGAATATGAGAGTAAGGTTTTCTCTGTTTTCGCCGTTTTCTCTGCTTGGATAATTAGGGAGTTCCTTGACTTTGCTCCTTTAGCTGGATTTAGCTGCTCTCTTCGCGGCTCTTTTCGCGGCTATTTTAGCTGCGCATCGTTGAGAATCGAGCGCGGGAATGGTTGCAAATAATGTAGATGGGCCCCGGTGAGCGAGGCGGGCACCTTCTCTTTATATATTCGCTCCGCGGCTTTTGTGGCATGTTTCATAGATGAAACATCCGCGGCTTGGCATTCGCCACTCATCCCTATATAAATGCTTACACGCCCGGAAAGCTTTCTCGTACTCAGTTTTAGATTCATCCGGTCCCGATTATTCCATCACATTTATTCCAGCACATTTATGCCAGCACATTTATTTGAACCAATTCATTGCAGCCTACTTATTCAAGCAGTCTTATTCCAGAAATTTACTTCAGCAGATTTACTTCAGCAAATTATGACTCAGATTTTCGCTACAATCTTATAGAATAATTGCACTAAATAAGAATTTGCTTTGTTAAAATCTAGAAAGCACCAAATTACGTGACCCATGTATGGTACTGAACAAGATCCTCGCAGCGAGGATGCAATGCTTCGTGTTTTGCACGGTTTCAGTCTGTCTCGGATACATCTCATAGAGATATCAGAGCAAAGCAATAATGAAGATGGCTTTGAATTTGAGTCTGGAGACGGCCAAAAAAAAAACAGGTTCAATGTACGGCGATGGAATGATTTAGACCTTTTTAGGTTCTTTCCCTTTTTGTTTCTTTCTCGTTTTAGTTTCTTTCCTAACCAATACTGGAAATACTCACTTGTCTGAATCTGAATATTTCTGTAAGGATTGAGATATGATGATTTGGTATTCACAGGAGGTGGATTGCAAAAATTGACTAAACTTCTCTGCCAAGGGCAGATCTGAGAAGCTTAGTGTGGCCAATGCACTATTTGCAGAAAGCTTGCTATCCGAACAAGCTCTGGTCTCCGTCTTGGATAAGTCTGCTGCCCACTCCACAATACGCTTTTCCATATAAAACAACTCATTGGCTCGCAAGGTTTTGATATGCTCTTGGAGATGGTAATCTGGAGTAAGGCGGGCTCATAACCGAGTACCATCGTTGGTGATGTTCACGGTACGGGTGACTACTGTCTGTCTGGCTGCAGCGGTCAAGATATGACTTACAGACATCAGTGATTGTGGAAGTGAAACAGAAATTTGAATGTTCCATTTTCAACTTAAAGCCATGCCTTTTGTTAAATTATAATGAATTATGAGTGAATTTGTTTCGACCTTTTTGCAATGAAGGATTTGTCCGACTGTATGATTGTCATGTGTCAGATTGTCATATGTCAGATTTTTTTTTTGTTGGTTATATCTGAATTATAATTTCTGATACCTATTCCTGATTCAGACTTGGCTGGTGGTTTTCAATACGAATCCTAATGAACTGGCAGTCTCGGTGGTTGGGCTAATCCTAAATCATCAGCATCAGTATTCTGCATCGGCATCAAAGGTCGGAGGAAAGATGGTCTACGAGCAGCTAGAAAAGTTGCCGCAGTAGGAACGTCTACCACAAAATGTCAAAAAAAAAAATGCATGAGATTTGTGATGAGGCAAAGATATATGGAATATACTTGTTGAAGAGGCTTGTGATGACGAAGACGTGCATTCTATTGACTTGTCATTGCATATAGAGCCACATACCGAGTTAAACCATATCACTATGATATGAATATGACATGACTGTCACTATTTCACGATATGTGCTCTACATTGATCATCAACACATGTTGTGTCAACGAGTACCTAGCATGTACGAAGGCGATGTACTTCGTAGAGGTATTGGATGCGTTTGAGTGATGCACTATGTGTAGGTCACTGGTGGGTAAAAAGCTTTCACCCACCTCGCACACCTCGTCTGAGNTAGAGGTATTGGATGCGTTTGAGTGATGCACTATGTGTAGGTCACTGGTGGGTAAAAAGCTTTCACCCACCTCGCACACCTCGTCTGAGACTTTGGTTTTGTAAGGTACAACTTTCAAATCCCTGTATATATATATATATATATATATATACTAAAACATAAATTGAAATGTTGTGCTTGCCAATGCTCACCACTATGAAGCTGGCTACTACAATGTCCCACAACCACATACAATTCTGGACTAGAATTCTTTTCTTGAAGGAGATAACCATGGAAGCTATACCATTGACATTTTTTCAAAGTGTTACAAACTTATGGTGTAATGGTGTGATGTTAGATCTCTATGATAAATTGGAGTGAAGGCCATTTATCGACTGCAAATATTTACGAGTTATTGACAATGAGTCAGGAATCCTTCTTCGTTCATCTCCTGATACATGGTGTATGCAGGAAAGGGTATTTCATAAAAGAAACTACACCTTCTATGAATATCCCGTCTACTATTTTCAAGCTCTTTTGCAGGCCCCAAATACAATATGTCTCAGTCTACACTAATGAAACATAGTGGAGTCGCGAAATCTGGGGTTGCGGTCGTGCGGCGCCCAGTGCACTATATAAGTGCCTCGTCAACCTTTACGTCCCCACCATGTCCCAAGCCTCACCCAAATCCGCTACGCCCCCGGTTAAAGAGGCTACCGAGATAGACCACGATGGCGAGTCACATGTGCAGCCTGATGTTGTAATCCCCGAATCAGCAGACCCTCCCAGTCTTGAGATGTCCCTCACTTCCCCCTTGTCGTCTCCCCCCTCGTCCTCGCTGTCGTTTGTGCCCGTAGATCCCCAAAAAGACGCCATCCAGCTTATCAATGAAGATAAGAATTTCAACAAGAACATCCTCAACTATATCCGGTCGCATAATGACTCCGACAACCACCGCATCATAGCAGTTTTTGGGTCTCAGTCCACAGGAAAGTCCACACTTCTTAACAACTTGTTCAATACTAATTTTGGCGTCATGGACGAACAGAACCGCCAGCAAACCACCAAGGGAATCTGGCTTGCTCAGAGCCCGGGCGTTAATTCCAACTTCAAACAAGCCCTGGGCAAAATCGACCCCGTTGGCTCCAATATCTTGGTCATGGATGTGGAGGGCACCGATGGCAGGGAACGAGGCGAAGACCAGGACTTCGAACGTAAGGCAGCACTTTTTGCGCTTGCCACCTCGGAGATCTTGATTGTCAATATCTGGGAGACTCAGGTGGGCCTTTACCAGGGTGCCAATATGGGTTTGCTCAAGACGGTGTTTGAGGTCAATTTGTCGCTTTTTGGCAAGTACAAAACAAACGTCGAGGGCCAGAAACCTTCCGATCACAAGGTGCTCTTGTTGTTTGTGATCCGTGACCATTTGGGGGTTACCTCCAAGGACTCCTTGGCTACTACCATCACCCAGGACCTCTTGAAGATATGGGACTCGTTGAGCAAGCCGGCTGAGTGCGAACATTTGGCTTTCTCCGACTTCTTCGACTTAGCATTCCATACTTTGGCCCATAAAGTCTTGCAGAACGATAAGTTCTTGGCTGACATCCGGCTTTTGGGCGACCGTCTTGTGGACCTGCACACCAACGACTACCTCTTCAAGCCCAACTACCACCACGACATTCCCATCGAGGGCTGGACCATGTATGCGGAAAACTGCTGGGATCAGATCGACAACAATAAGGATTTGGATTTGCCTACGCAGCAGATCTTGGTGGCCAAGTTTAAGTGTGACGAGATTGCTGCTGCTTGCTATGATGATTTCCTCGTGGGCTTTGAATCCATAATGGAGGCTTCTACCCAGGAAATTGCCCAGGAGGCCCAATTGACCGTTCATCTGGACGTGGCTGGCTATAAGGAAATCGGTGGAGTGTTGGTGGAGGCACGTGAAAATGTGTTACTGTCGTTTGACCATTTGGCATCCCGTTACAATCAGTCTGTATACGAGCAGAGACGTCTGCTTCTCGGAGAAAAGGTCAACCTAAAACTCCAGGAGGTGGTGACATTGTATGCAAAGCAAATGCTTCAGATAGCCGTCACTCTGCTTTCTGCTGGCCTCAGCAAGAAGGTCAAAACCGGCACTTTCAGCCAACACTCCAAGACTGTGGTGGATGAAGTCACGACCAAGTTCGCTCAGGCTTTGGCATACTTATCGTTGAGTGGACAAATCAATACCAACGAGTATGCACAAACATTGGAAGTAGAGGTGGCCAAAATCCTCCAGAAGCAGCAATTGGTGGAGCTTAATGCCATGGTGGCCAAGTTCGTCAAGAAGCTCGATACTACGCTCGTGACCAAGTTCAATGACGAGACGGCAAACCCTACGAAGGAGATGTGGAACCATATTTTTGACACGTTCAAGGAGTACCGCAAGCAGTTCTTAAGCAATTACCCCAATGTGGAAGGAATTCCCGACTTTGGAGTGGATGCAGAGCGCCAGACCTATAAGAACACTCTCAATGTCTTAGATATCAAGGCATGGGAGGTTCTTAGCTCCGTAACTCACAAGTACCTCTCCAAGGGAAGCATCCTTAACATTTTGAAGGAGAGATTTGACGATAAGTTCCGGTATGACGAAAACGGCATGCCTCGTCTCTACCAGAATGCCAAGGATTTGGATGTGAGTTTCGCCGAGTCCAAGGAGTATGCCATGAGTGCATTTCCAATTCTCAGTACGGCACGACTTGCCAACGGGGAAGAAATTGAACCGGAGCGTGACATGAATAACAGACGTTTGAAAAAGCGGTATGCAACCGTGAAACACGAAGAAATCAATGAAAACAACGACGAAAACAACGATTACGATTCCGATAGCGATGATGATGAGAGTCCACGCAAATTCGCCGAGATTTTGACTCCAACAGAGAAATCTGAAGTGGTGACCAAGTTCAAGAAGGAAACCGATGCCAAGTACGTGGAGACGAAGCGGTCGATCATCCAACACGTGACACAGATTCCATACTACATTTACTTATTGATAGTGGTGCTTGGGTGGAACGAGTTCATGGCAATCTTACGCAACCCATTTTTCTTTACGTTGTTGTTGGTATTGGGTGCAGGAACGTACGTCATGTATCAGATGAAGCTTTTGGGTCCTGCCATCACGGTTGCGCAGCGGGCCATAGACGAGTCGTTGGTGGTGGGCAAGCAGAAACTCCTTGAGTTTTTAGAGCCCCCTGTACACAACCAAGGCAACAAACCAAGTGCTAGATCTTCGGATGCAGGAGAGGATATTGAAATGAAGGAATTGACGCCAGAGGAAAAGTGATTTGGGACAAGTGATTTGGGACAAGTGAATTGTGACAAGTGAATCGGGTTAAGTGAATTGTTATGAGATCAATGCATTTGAGATCAATGGATGTGAGAACAATAAGATTTTTGAGTCACGTGAGTATATCAGCACGTGATGCCAGGTGCGGCACACGTGACTTGTGCTAACATGCGTAGACAAAATGCAACGTGTTCGCGCATGCAACCTTGTATTGGAGTCCAGGGACGCCGAATTTGACGTCGCTAAACCAAATTTGAGGCATCGCACTGCATGCAACCTGGACTATCGGCAACCGTGCGCATACCGAGCAAGCAGTCTGGGAGTTTGAGATCTAATAATAAAGTTCGAGAATGAAAAAGGAACAAGGGAGAGAAATGCAATTGGCAAAGTCTAAGATTGGAGTTCATTCAAACGCCATGTCAAAGTCATTGGGCATTGGTTATTTTGAACTGAAAAACTGAAGCTTGGATCAAGGTCGGTCAATGGTATCAGAAGCAGAGATCAAATATTGAGATTTCATTGAAATATTTTGATGATATTATTTTGATGAAATTATTTTAATGATATTATTTTGATGATATTATTTTAATGATATTATTTTGATAAATATTATTGTGATAAATATTATTTTGATAAATATTTGGTTTCTTGATGAAATATCCTATAAAATTCTTTATGAGATTTTAATGGGCTTCATTGATTATGGATTCGTTGATGTTACATTGAAGAGAAATGTCAGGACAAATGCGGCGATAAAAGCGAATGAGGTGGTGAAATGAGGTGACAATTAAATTTCAGAGATGGAAGTACACATCTGGGAAAATTTAAAGACATGACAAAGAAGAGAATTCCGAAAACCCCAAAATTCAAAGGTTAATTCAAGGAAATTCAAAGAGCAATTTAACATCCGATTCATCCAATTAATGTTAAATGGATGTTTTGTTTTTTTTTTGATTGTTTTTTTTGTTTTTTTGATTCTTTTTTGATTCTTTTTTTGATTGATTTTTTGATTGTTTTTTGATTGTTTTTTGATTGTTGGTATTGATTCATCGATTCATTATTGCATTCAAAAGTTGTGTGGAACGCAGGGCTTTGACGTTAACGTGGAATCCCGTCCTGGGGTGTGGCCTGCACGCACCCAGGTTGCAAGCGCGAGGTTCCATTGAATTGACGCCTTTTGTGGGAGGTACCATTTTTTGTGCCAGACCGGCTCGCTTTTATTTTTTCCGCGTCCCAAATGTAACCTCTCCACACGCTGGTTCCGGGGTATATAAATCTGCCATCTTGCTCTCTATTCCATTCACACCAAGCACTTGCGTCAACCTAATCACGTGAGCACCATCACGAACTCCATCACGAACACCCTCACGAACACCCTCACGAACATAATTACGATCTCAGTCACAACCACAATTACGTGAACACAATCACGAGCATTCACTAGTCCACAATCACACCAACTCGAACACAATCACGTGAACACAATCACACTTTTCCTACATACCATTCCACCCTAATACAACTAAGTACTGCTGGTCCTTAGAATTACTGCCATCTTTGTACCACTTGCCATCGTTTGTCATTTGCCATCATTTGCCATTGATCTTGCCCCTGAACGTTTGCTATAAATAGCCAATCAAGACATACCACCAACCATTTACTGTACAATCACTGAGAATCACTGAGAATCACTGAGAATCAAAGAGAATCACTGAGAATCAAAGAGAATCACTGAGAATTACTGAGAATTACTACAATTGGAGACAATCTGGAGACAATCTGGAGACGCTTAGATATCAAGAGTATACAGAATTGTGAATCTATCATTTCGTCATTGTCAAGAAGTACCAGCGATTTCATTCAAGCCAATTTACAAACTATAATTATTGGTGGCTGTCATTCTGAAACACTAAACCGTTTGTGTGATTCCATCTATCAGTTAAGAATTAGAGAAACTTCGGGACAATCTGATAATTCTAAAGTTGTAATCGATTTGTGAATTTGGGGATATATCATTTTTTTTGTTGTCAATTTTTAATTTGTCAATTTGAGATTCTGTGTTGATCTTCCCTTACTACCAGTGTCAGTGAAGAACCTCAAAAAAAAAAAAACTCGCAGTCAGTGAAGAAACTTAGAATTTAGTCGCGGTGTCAGAATCTCAGTTCCTCATTTTCTCAATTTGTTAGAGTTTCAATTGTGTCTCATTCTCACTGTGATTCAAACTGTCATTCTTAGTGTGACTCCCAGTGCCTTTTGAGAACTATATTCTGAGACCCTGTGCTAGATCCCTACACTGTCTCAGTCTGGTCATTGACTGTATTGGAATGGACGATAAGGTGCTTAGCGACGTGTCGCTTGCTCTGAGCACATCTTCGCCGATGTCTGAAGTCGAAACCCACGATACTCTCTCACATGCCCTTGTGGATTTCTCCCGCAACGTCAATGGGCTCAAGTTGCCTGTGTACGCAGACCAGGTGACGGACTCGTTTGAAGAGGCGCTTGGCGTGGGCTCGGAAATCACCATGCTTCCCAATTATAGCATCAATCCTTCGGGACATGAACATGGCGACTTTCTTGTGGTGGATTTGGGTGGCTCTACTTTACGAGTCGCCGTGATCTCCATTGCCCCAGTAAGTACTCTGAATACTCTGAATACTCTGAATTCAGAGACCCCAAAATCAGAGACCCCAAAATCAGAGACCCCAAAATCAGAGGAGACCCCCGGGAGAGGCGACCGCATCTCCATTGCCGTGCTGAAGAAATGGACTGTGGAAAACTCCTTCAAGACTGTGGATAAAAACTTCTTTATATGGATCGGTCAACGCATCTACGAAACCTTGTGCCTGCAGTCGGTGATTAGTATGGACTCGGTGATCACCACGGGAATCACGTGGTCGTTCCCTTTGGATTCTACTGCCTACAATTCGGCCAATATTCTCCATATGGCCAAGGGATACGTGGTCCTGGATGAAGTGCATGGCCATGATCTTAAACACTTGTTAGAGTCTACTATGATGGAGAAATACGGCGTTCGGGCCAATGTGCAGTCCATCATCAATGATTCGCTAGCTGTATATTCAGCAGCCCGTTTTCTCGATTCCAATACTGTTTTGGCGTTGGTTTTGGGCACGGGTTTCAATGTGTGCTGCCAGTTGCCATCTTCGGCCAAAATTGCCCTGCACAAGCTCATTGGCTCCGAACCTTCGGTCTTGTTCAATACAGAAGCATCTCTTTTTGGGCTGAACTTGTGCATGGCGTTTTCCACCAAATACGACCAAGAGATTGACCTGCGGTTTGGGCTTTCGCTCGAAAAGTCCCCCCTCTTGCACTTCTCCCCACACATGGCCACGGACCCCAAAACCAATACTCTTTTCCAGCCGTTTGAGCTCTTGACCTCTGGCAGGTACTTGCCCGAATTGGCTCGGTTGGTATTGGTGGAGATGGTGGAGCACAAGGAGATATTCACTAACCAGAAGAACTTTGGACTTCTCTCTACGCCTTATGAAGGTTTTTCCGGTGAGTTGATGTGCTACATTGCCGAGTGCAAGAATAATAGTGAGATTGGACGCAAGTTGGAGGCGTGCTTTGCATGGACACTGGGGCTGGTGGAACCCTCGGATGTGGTCAATCTCCAGCTCTTGGTCAATAGCATTATCAGGCGACTGGCATTCATTGTGGCCATCGCGCTCGTGGCATCCATCAAGCTTTTGGTGCGTCATAACGGCATAGTTGATAAGAACATTTCCATAGGTTATGTTGGTTCGGTCATGGAGTACTTTGTGCAGTTGCGGAACATGGTGGCAGGGTTTATCAATGGGTGTGAAGATATTAAAGCCATGGGCGTGAGTGTACGGATCCAAGGTGTTGAGGAGAGTTCGGTGGTGGGGACTGCCATTGCTGCAGCCAGTCGTTCTTGTCAACAGAGTTGATTAGATCATCAACATCAAGTCAACATGAGGTCTGATTATCAAATTAAGAAAGCATCGTCAGGTCCAGTCACCAATTAAGATGAGATTATACTAAGAAGGTTGATGCAATCAGATAAGGAGATTAACGATTACAATGGATTGGTCAAAGGTCTAGGCTTAAGGCTAGTAGACCTGGGATGATGGTATACGAAGAAGAAGCTGGTCTGGTCTAGGAGCATCTCATCGTGGCTGCAACGTATATAGAATAACATACAGACATCGAGTCGAACATGGTGACAGTTAGTTATAGTCAGTACTGCAACTACTGTAAGTATAGTTGGTTATAGCCAGTGGTCATATATGCAGTATGTTGTCATAAGGTAAGACTTTGTTTTCTCTCAGTAGTGTAGGATAGTACCATCAACTACTTACAGGAGACCAGGTCTAAGTACAGCCTAACTCTAGTATACTAACCACTGGCTACTACAGCTACAGCTACTGAGTATTCAGTTACAGCTACTAAGAGCTACTAAGAGCTACTACTACTACTACTACTACTACTACTACTACAACAACAACAACAACTACAACTACTACTACTACTACTACAACAACTACAACTACTACTACTACTACTACAACAACTACTACTACTACTACTACTACTACTACTACTACTACTACTACTACTACTACTACTACTACTACTACTACTACTACTACTACTACTGACTACCGACTACTGAACACTGAACACTGAGGAGTACTGACTTCTATTGATACCACTGCCAACTACTGACAATTACTGACTATTGATACTACTGACTACTCAAAACTATTGACTACACTTAGAGTGAGCTTCACATTGGGTCATGGATGACGAGTACCTTCCAACAGTTTTCATAAAGAACAGTGTAGTTTAGTAGTACTTAGTATAGTATAGAGCAGTGAGTAATCGAACCATAGTGTGATTTAGAGTAATCCGGTACCATGGTAATAGAGTCTTAGTGTAGAATTAGTATAGTGTAGAATTAGTATAGTGTGGAATTGGTATAGTGTGGAATTAGTATAGTGTGGAATTGGTATAGTGTGGAATTAGTATAGTGTGGAATTGGTATAGTGTGGAATTAATAGAGTAGTAGTGTAGTGTAGTTTAACTCGTAGTGTATCCCTATAGTCTATAGTCTATAGCCTAGTGTAACAGGTAGTACAGTATTATAAGTAGTGTAAGTATTACAGTGGCAGAGTACAGAATTATAAGTACTAATAGTAACAGGTAGTCAGCAGAAGTAAGTAGTAGCATTAGTACTATACTCTCACTGATATCCATACCAACACTCATACTAAAACTAGTAGTAGTAAGTAGTAGTATTCTCACTCTTAATATAGTGGTAACAGTCTTAGTCTAGTAGTAGTAGTAGTAGATAGTAATGATACTATTTTCACACTACCACTCGCCTAGGTCTAAAAGCTAACGTATTTGCATTCACCATACTACACTACTATACTACTATACTACTATACTACTATACTACTATACTACTATACTACTATACTACTATACCACTATACTACTATACCACTATACTAATATACCACTATACTACTATACTACTATACTACTATACTACTATACTACTATACCACTATACTACTATACCACTATACCACTGTACTTGTTAGAATCTTGTAAGTACGTACTATATCCGTTGATGTTTACTCAGCAAGAGGAATCGGCCGCCATTAAGTAGTCTGCTGGTTTCAACCTATGTTTTAGTATATATTAATATACAGGGATATGTAAGTTGTACCTTACAAGACCAAAGTGCCAGAATTGTCGAGATGGGTGAAAACTCTTCACCCACTCCCAACCTGCACATAGCTCTTCATAGATCTGCATATAACATATCCACGAAGTACCTTAGGTCCGTACATGCTAAGTACTCGTTGACACTCCCTTGGATCATGTCACTTAAGTTTGCCGATTCGCTGTTATATGCACCTGCAGTAATCGATCGAATGTGATGATTCTGGTCAAAACCTAGGAATGGTAGATGTCTATGGAAGGCAGTAGACTGTAAAGGTTTCGTGAGGGCATCAGCGATATTGTTCTCAGTAGGGACATATTCGATAATTGCCTCTCCCCTCTTTACCCTATCCTGTACGTGCTTCTCTTTGATATCCACATGGTTGTTTTTGCTTGGAGCACTTCCAGTTCCATTTGTCGTCAATACCACTCCATTGTTATCCTCCAAGATCTTGGGTATTTCCAGTCTGAATTCCGAATTCTTTAAATAGGTTCACTGTCCAGATGATTTCCTTCACTGTTGTGCTTAGCGCCATGTACTCTGCCTCAAACGTGCTTGTCGTCACCAAGCTCTGCCTCTCGGATTTCCAAAATATGGGAGTACCATTTGCGTACACTATGAAGCCTGTTCGAGATTTTCGGTTTTCTTCGCTAGCGAACGATGCGTCACTAAACGCGTACATCTTCACTTTGTTGTCTGGATAATACTTCTTTGTGATGGCGATGCACCAGTCTTGCGTGTCCCTGATGTATGCCAATAATTTCTTTAGCTGCATAAGGTCCGTTTCAGTGGGTTTCTTGGTGTATGAACCGAATTTGCTCACACTGTATGCGATGTCTGGGCGACTTATGTTAGCTAACCAGTTGTATGTTGTATGATCCGAGTAATTCTTGATAGACTCCGAGCAGTCTCTCATCTAAGTAATTGTCATCCTTATCATGGTCGTATACGTTCATGGGAACGCTCTGACTCTTGTTCGGTATGAATTCCTTAAATTTGGTGAGTAGATCTTCGATGAACGGTTTTTGATGAAGTTTGAAACCTCCATTCGATTCTTCTATCAGTAACCCGCAAAATTCTTTTGCGCCTTGTAGGTCCTTAAATTTAATCTTTGCCTTGTTTGTCATGTACCGTTTGAATTTCTCGTAATCTTCATCCATTTCCGTACCGACCAATAGATCGTCCACATAGAGTACGATAAATATTTTTCTCTTTTTCTTTGTGCGTTTGTTCACGATATCTTTTCATCCCCTGTCCGAACCCGTTTTGACGAACCCATATGCTTCGAGTTTCTCTGATATCGAGGGGTGTAGTAATGGTGAACCCAAAGGGGGCGTAGTAGCATTTGTTCCCGATTAACTGGGCACATGAGCTCAATCCCTATATGGGTTGTATTCCACCGATCTTGGACCACTATAATACACAGTACTATACCATACCACTATAATACACAGTACTATACCATACCACTATAATACACAGTACTATACCATACCACTATAATACACAGTACTATACCATACCTCTATACTGTTTTGTTCTTTAATAACGTGTGTAACGTAAACTTGTATTCGTTGATGGTTTCTCAAATACAGGAACCGAAGCGGATTATATAACTTTGAGACAAACGGTACTTCGAAAACGTTTTCACCTCAACAATAGTAAGGATTGTTCGGGAATATTCAAAATGGCCTTCGTAGTATTTCGTACATTGATGGCCGATGGTCGTGATACGACGTTTGCAATGACCATTGTTAGGATCGGACGTCGTAGGCTTCATGACGCTTCTATATTTAGTGTTCTACCTATAGTAGATCTAACAATACCATACTACTAAAACATACTGTATACCACCATACTACTATAATATACTGTATATCACCATACTACAGATTACTTACTACATTACTGTGCTGTCTCGTACTATTGTCATACTCAATACATCACCAAACTACACTACAACGAAATGAGTAAGATCAACTTTACCAAGCTCAGAATCACATGACCGTACATAGTACTCATAGTAGAAGGGAAAGACATTCTAGTGAGATCACATGACAGTACATAGTACTCATAGTAGAAGGGAAAGACATTCTAGTGAGATACAGTAACCACTCAAAGCACTCCATAATAAGCTTACATGTCTGCGTTAACAAGTAATCCACATATACCGAGGATTGGATACTCTGAAGACGACAAGATCAAAAGTTCGGACCAAGCTAGGTTACACTATGGACCAGCAGTTGAAATACAATGCATGGAAAAATATTTTAATTTGATTTTCTGAGTTTCGTGCGTATTTTTGGAACCAAGGTATTAGGTACAGATTAGCATCAAGTGTGAGAGCATCAGTTATGAGAGCATCAGTTATGAGAGCATCAGTTATGAGCGCATCAGTTTTGAGAGCATCAGTTATGAGAGCATCAGTTATGAGAGCATTAAGTGTGAGAATAATATCAACCATAGGATATTTGGTGAGGTATTCCAATTTATTCTCCATAATAAAGATGGTATACGTAGAGAACTATGTAGTAGATTGGAATGGGACATAAATTCAATATCAGAATTCACGTTAATAAGACATCACAAAAGGTATTGGTTTATCATTCTGTGGAGTATTACCAGGGGAGTAGTCAGTAGTCAGAGTCCGTACCAATTAGGTTTTATGAATTTATCCATAGTAAATTTTCAAAATCAACAAATTCAACAATCATATTACTTGTCACGATTCTTTTTCTTTATCTCACGGAATCAACTTTGACCATGAGTGATATGCTTCGATCCTTCGACCTTGACCGTCATGATTTAAAGTTCAAATATTCATGGTAGTTGACTCAGTAATTTGGTTCAACTTCCTTCAACAAGTTCTCAATCCATAGTGACTCAAGTGTAGTGATTTGAGCATCACTTAAAGGTGAGTGTAATTAGTTTAGAATTGTTGTTGAGTAGTGAGACTTGAATCATTTGTTTGCGATAATGATTTCCAGAACTTCCAAATGCCGAACACTGTAATATATCCTTAGGATTTAAGGACTTTTGTCTTTGGATTCAACGTAAGCTAACATCAGAATTTCACTAGTCCCTAGTCCTATTCACTATTCCTAGTCACTAGTCCTATTCACTAGTCACTAGTCCTATTCACTGGTCACTAGTCCTATTCACTGGTCACTAGTCCTATTCCTAGTCACTATTCCAATTCACTAGTCACTAGTCACTAGTCACTAGTCACTAGTCCTATTCACTAGTCCTATTCACTAGGCCTATTCACTAGCCACGAGTCCTTACTATTATTCACACATGTCTCCACCCCAAACACGTAGGCCAGCATGACTATTATATGCTCATTAGGATGTATGTTGGCCTTGTCACTCAATGGTCAAGTCTATTCAATTGACTATAGATCCCTACGTCATCAGGGGACATAAATCCAGTAACCTTCTTTCACATAGCAATAAAACATTGTTCTGTGTGTGGCTACTTTCTGGACTATTATGAACAAGCTGTCCACACAGCGCTGTCAAATATAATTAGTATAATTGCTGCTTCCGTAAGGTAACCAATTTGAATCTTTGAGCTAGGGGTAGATATTAAGATATAACATGATACCTACCATATGAGCTCTGTAGTCCGTACATTAGTGATTTATGAGTAGTCCGTACATTAGTGATTTATGAGTAGTCCGTACTAATTAGTGATTCATGAGTAGTCCGTACTAATTAGTGATTCATGAGTAGTGAGTAGTGAGTAGTCTGTCTGTAGTCTGTAGTATGTAATAAGTAGTAGTTGCAAACTACAATCTCTCAGCTAATATTCATTCAATCTAATGATTTGTTGCTCTGTAGTAAATGAAGATATGTAATACTTGTCAACACGTGATGGGTTGTGATGAGGAAAGTAAACATTGTACCTGCAGATACGATGTGATCTCATGCCATTATATGGATGAAACAATGTTGGACCCGATGGAGGCGGAGCAACGAGGCGGAGCAACCGCTACGCCAAGACAATGCGGAGGACGTATCGGAGCGGTATATAAGGAGTGATTCCCACTCCAGTCTGACATTAGGAGTTCTTCCCCAGGAAGTGAAGACAGCGTGGGCTAGACATAAGTTACATTCAATAAAAGTAAGTCTGAAAGTTAACAATACTTGGTGGTTATGAGCGTTGTCCCTGGTATACACCAATTTAACCATGAACAGAAAAAAAAAGAAATAATAATATTATCAAGGTGTACAAAGAAAGCAAACGAAACCAAGAAATACCTCCAACTGTTTTAAAAATAATCTATTATATCTTTGGTATTTCCGATCGGTCTAGTGTAAGCATATACAGTATTTTTCAAAACTATTCACACCAGCTCGGCAAAATGTTTCGAGTCAAGAAGACAAAATGGTTCAAACCAGCTCGCCAAAGCGATTTAAGCCATACTAGCAAAATTAAACAAACCAATAATTCAAAAAAAAAAATGTTTCCTACACCCCTAACAAGTTGTTGTACACAGGCTAACAAGGAAACCCAGTTCAGTTCCGTCCATTTTTCACCCTTGATTGGTACCACAAGACTTTTGTCCCAAAATGTAGTACCATATGAGGCAATCCTTCAGCTTTAAGATTCAAGATTTCAGACTTAAGATTTCAGATTTCAGATTTAACAATATTGAATTCTAATGAAAGTTGGTGTGAAACATTATGCCATTTTGGTTTGAAAGACTGTACGAAGGGGTACGAAACTTTTTGAATTAATGGTTTATTTTAATTTTGCTAGTATGGTTCGAACCGTTTTGCCGAGCTGGTGTGAATAGTTTTGAAAAACACTGTAAGTATTCTCAGTAGACTGACTGATTTAACAATAATAATAAAACGCGCATTTCGGCCAAAGTGTGAACCAACGTAGCAATTACTGCGAACCCAATTACTGCGAACCCAAGCTAATTACTAAGAGATGGAGATATCTAGGACAAGTCGTTACTCATGGTATTAAGGGGAGGTAATCAAGTCTTTACTAAGATGAGATAACTCCCCATGAGTCCTATACACACCCGTTTCCTTTCATCGGCGTCCTGCTTAGTCATCTGTGCAGAGAATGACGGTGGAGGGGTGCTGTGTGGTTATGGGGTGGAAAATGGAAAAGCAATTAATAGGAGAGAAAGAATAATGAGTTGGGTTTGAATCGGATTTGATGGGATGGTACTATTGGGATCAGTCTTTGATCTCGAAATGGGTTACTACATTGAAGTGAGGAAATTTGTGGGGAGGGGAGGAGGGATAGCCGAAAAACGGGGACGGGCCAAGAAACGGGGACGTGGAGCGGGAATAGAAGCTTGCAGAAAAAAGGACTAGTGTGTCTGAAGAAAAGAATAAGCAAACAAAGAATGGGGGCCGGAAAGAGACGAACAAAAGTCATTAATAAAAGGAGGTAACTAGGAAAAGTCATTACTAAAAGGAGGTAACTAGAACAAGTCGTTACTAAGAGTAGGTAACTACGACAAGTCACAATTGGCTATAAATTTTTCTGTCTGACCATTCTCGTATTCTCCTTCACCTTAAATTAAAACCACCACATATCAATGGGAAGAACTTATATCGTCATATACTATGTTCATACTCTACCTATTAAATTCGGGTTACGACAGGTACTCTGTTTACTATGTTTTTTGTTGAAGATTCCTCAAAGGAGAGCTGCTTATATAACTACCCAAGAGAAAATGCTTGCTAGTAGCTGACTAGTTAGAAGGCCTTATATAATAGACATTGTTAGAATCAGGTAGAGCAGTACCTTTGGTGGAACTGACAATTACCTACTAGTACTACTATACTAGTACTACTACTACACTACTGACTACTGACTAATAACTACTGACTACTGACTACTGACTACTGACTACTGACTACTGACTACTGACTACTGACTACTGACTACTGACTAATAACTACTGACTACTGACTACTGACTAATAACTACTGACTACTGACTACTGACTACTGACTACTGACTACTGACTACTGACTACTGACTTACTGTACTTATAATAGCATTTTACTAACGATCATATCTTCACTCACTATTATTACATACCATTACACTGTGACGTATCACCACACTAAGCTACTACTGCTTATTACCTTTAGTAGTATAGTAAAGTGGTTCGTTAGACATGATCACTAAGTACTACTACTGCTACTTCTATTAGCACTAACTACTTCTATTAGCACTACCAACTATATCCACTATTACTCAGCCATACCACTACTGCTTACTACTGCTTACTACTGCTTACTACTGCTTACTACTGCTTACTACTGCTTACTACTGCTTACTACTGCTTATTACTGCTTATTACTACAGAACACTAGACGGAACAATATAATAGCCATAATATTGGTACAACTCTACTTCTCTGTACTGTACAATAGGATACCGTGTTCAATACATTAAATTCATATTCTTTGGTCCTGTTCTTGGTCGTGACCAAATCCATACTACTACTGCTACTACTCTTTCTACTCTTTCTACTCATACCATTGAATACTACTACTACCAGATACTAGATACTACTACTACTAATAGTATTACTACTACTACTACTACTACTACTACTACTACTACTACTACTACTACTACTACAACTACTACTACTACTAACTACTACTATTACTGACTACTGACTACTGACTACTACCGATACTAACTATCAACTAAAGGCTGACTAGTAATACTAGTCTCTCAATCATTGAATCGTCATACAGACTACTGATTGCCAGTGACTTGTGTTGAATTTACTACTACTAATTTCACTCTACTAATTATACCATCATACTCTACCTTATGCTACTACTCTACATTAGTAACTATAATAACGATACTCTACAATACTTGTGTACTACACTACACTACACTACACTACTACTGAAGATGTGAAGTCTAACAAGTATATTATATTATTATTGACTATACACTACTCTACGATACTTTACATTCTACGGCACTAAATAAACTTTACTCTACTACTTTCATCTATTCTACTGACTATACTTGGATAACCCATATTCTGGTTTGTACTCTATTGACTGTACTCTATTGACTGTACTCTAGTGACTGTACTCTACTGTTACTACACTACTACCTTACATTTGGACGGTATAGAGATTATAGACTATACTTGCATAGTACTAGAGCCCATAGAACACAATACTTACTATCTATAGTAATGGACCTTTCTATACTCGGCACACACCAGAGGTATGTATACTACGGAGTAAAACCTATCATCTGTAGGCTATTATCTGTAGGCTATCAGCTGTAGGCTATTATCTGTATGGCACTGGTGAGCTGGAGTTGTTGTCGTAGTGGTAAGACCTTATTGCTCATTTATACTACTACTATTACTATTACTACTACTACTACTACGTACTCAGTAATACTACTACTACTACGTACTCAGTAATACTACTACTACTACGTACTCAGTAATACTAGCACTGACTACTACGTACTCAGTAATACTAGCACTGACTACTACTTGCTCAGTGGCACTAGCACTGACTACTACTGCTACTATTACTGACCACTTACTCAGTAGTACGGGCACTGACTACTACTGACTACTTACTCAGTAGTAATAGCATTGACTACTGCTTTGGACCCACTTATTATTACTTATGACTGCCACTGATTATCACATTTTTCTGACTCTTTACTACCTACTCAGTGGTACTGACTACTACAGACCAACTACAGATTAGATTGACTGGGGAAACTGGATATACTGGACATACTAGATATGCTAAATATGTTAGATCCACCATATCCAAGGCCCTGCCTATGACGGTATTATGAAGCCTCTCATTCCGGTTGTTACAACGGCCAGGCCATCATAGTACTTCGTACACCCCTAAGTACAATGATGGCTACCATTGCTCTGATGGAGAGTTTTTCGATGTCATGTTTCTCTCAAAGTATATAAACCACTCCGGTTCTTCTCTTTGAGGAACCATCAACGAGTACAAGTTTAGGTTAAAAGACGTTATAAAGAACAAAACAGAATATGCTAGATACAGTAATTCCGTTAAATTCTTGCTGTTACGTCAGGTACTCTTTTTACTATGGTCTTTTGTTGATATTTCTCAAGGGAATGAATCTGAATTATTTAACTATTTGACAACGTCGTTGCCTAGTCACCCGGGTGTTACTGGGACATTGCACCCTGGTACCTCGGGTTCATCTCATTCTTTCCTGGTACCTCGTACAATGATGTTAGAGGAGTGGTACAATTGAATGGCCATTGTTAGGATAGGACAACGTAAACTCAAAATACCTCTATAAGCACTGCCCTTCCTAAAGTGGGTTAACAAATTAGACTAGATATACTAGATACTAGATATACTAGATACTAGATATACTAATGTATACTAGATACTAGATACTAGATATACTTTTTGTTTTCTTAATCGTCTGTGTTTGTGATGTCGTACAGGAACCAGGACCTCTGTCTAAGCATTGTGAGACTGTACCATCAACTATGGATTATTCTTTGTATCATGAGCCCTGATTAAAAGAGTTGTATGGTTCATAGAGTCTAGAGCACGTACCATAGGTGAATCTCTAGGGACTAGACTAGACGTACTGACTAATCAATCATTCAATCATTCATCAATATCCAATTATGTTTTGGATAAATGATTCTGATTCTTTTCACTTCTATTCCAGTTCTCTTGCTGTTTTCCTTTTTTGTGTCTTTTCTTTTTGCTCCATTTTCTTTTTGCTGCGTTCTCTTACTGCGTTCTCTTGCTGCGTTCTCTTACTGCGTTCTCTTGCTGTGTTTTCTTGCTGCGTTCTCTGTTTCTCTGTTTCTCTGTTTCCCTGGTTCTCTGTTTGAAGCTTCCTCGTTTAGAGCTTTGCATTTAAGCCACTGGCCAAATGGTCACTAACCACCAACACATTTGGATGGCTTTGCAAATAAGACGAAGGAAACCGGGCATCGTTCTTTTGTCCATAAAGCGTCTTTTCCAACGCATACTTTTTGTTGGCTCCAAGCACAATGATGGCGATTTCGTTGGAGTTGTCGAGAATCGTCGAGATCCCCACGGAAAGAGCATGGCGGGGGACTTTCAGCGCATCTCCATCGAAGAAACGCTTATTGGCCTCCACGGTACTCTGGACCAAATCCACCCGGCGTGTCACCGACTCACGAGTCAGGCCAGCTTCATTAAATGCCAAGTGTCCCTCAGGTCCCAATCCTCCAAGGAACAAATGGATGCGCCCGTACTTCTTGATTTTGGCCTCGTAGTCCCGGCACTCTTGCGCATAGTCCTTGGCTAACCCATTGAGGATGTTGATGTTCTCCTTTGGGATGTTCACGTGGTTGAAGAGCTTATCGTACATGAAATAATGGTACGATTGAGGGTGGGAGGGGGCCAAGCCAACGTATTCGTCCATATTGAAAGTCACCACGTGCTCAAACGAAACCTGGCCCTTTTTGTAGCTGGCAACCAAGTGCTTGTAGATGCCTTCGGGGGATGAACCTGTGGGGAGCCCCAAAACAAAGGGCTTGTTTTTGGAAGGCCGGAATGCTGTGATTTTGTCAATGATGTAATTGGCAAGGTATTGCGATGCATCCTCGGGAGAGGAGAAAATGACTTGTTTCATGGTTGTCACAACAAAATCAGGGGATCCTAGGAGGGAAGTTGGGACGCTTTAAGTACGGCTGGAGTGGCCTTGCCTGCAGGTCATGGATGCGGGCTAGTGTAGATGCGATCCATTTTTCATGCGGACAAGTTGCATTTGGTAACGTAACACCGGAGGAGGGACAGCCGACCTGTATGCAAGCACGGTGGGAGTGGTTCACGTTCTGCAAAGCCCCTAAACTGCATGACCTAAACGAGTCGCACAAGTCGCCATAAGTCTCGCCATGTGTGGGATCGGAGCTAGCGGAAAGTGACGTTGCATTTTCGCACCGACCGTTTGCATCCACCACCAAGTTCCCCATGCGCAAGCCTGCAGGTAACCCGATGTTACAACTGCAACCTCGGGGCCCACCCAAAAACAATGGGACGTGACACCAGCATCATTCCTCATATATATAGAAACGGATTCCATTTTGAAGCTGCATTGTCTAGAGCTTTAATTTCTTGCTTACTTTTGTTAGGCCTTTCTCATCAAACTTTGTTCGGATACCCCTCCTGATATCTGTTTGCCCCAATTCTTCCTTGACTGCTGTCTGTCTTATCTTGCTCATCTTATCGCACCTGTCACTTTGCATCATGAATATCGTTAGATTCACCAATTGCCAACTCTGTGACGAAGGGAAACTCATTTCCGGCGATCTCTTCATCGATACTGACTCTGGAAAAATCATCCTGAGGCCGGATTCCTCGGAAAACCTCTACACCATCGATTTAAAGGGTAACATCTTGGCCCCTGGGTTCATCGATATCCAAAACAACGGCATCTATGGCTTGAACTTCAGTGCCCTCAATGAAACCTCCACAGCTTCCGATATCAAACAATTTTCTGCCTTTTATAAGGACTGCATGGCCAAGTACTTGACCACGGGTGTCACGGCCCTTTGCCCCACCATCACCAGCAACTTCCCCGAGGTGTACCAGAAGGTGTTGCCCATCTATGCCAAGACCAGATCTGCCAACATGGCCGACTGTCTTGGAGCCCACATAGAGGGCCCTTTCATCAGCACTGCCAAAAAGGGGTGCCACCCCGTGGAGACCTTGGTAGATGCCAAAACAACTTCCTTTGAGCAAATGTACGGCGATAACAACTTGGCCCACAATGTCTCCATCATCACAGCTGCACCCGAAATCCCCGGTGTGTTGGAAAACATCCCTAGACTTCACCAAGAATACCCCGAAATCGTGCTTTCCATTGGCCATACTGAAGCCAACCGGGACCAATGTGTGCAGGCACTAGATGAAGGAGCTTCCATGATCACACACTTTTATAATGCCATGCCCCAGCCCCACCACCGTGATGTGGGTGTTGTTGGCCTTGTCACCGACCCGGCATCCCAAGGCCATAGACCATTTTTTGGTCTCATCTGTGATGGTGTGCACGTGGCCCCTGCCATGTGTGTCATGGCATACAAAGCCAGCCCCGAAACATGCATTTTGACAACCGACGCCATGCACTTGATTGGCTTGCCCGACGGAACTTATAAATGGGACAAGCAAAAGATCGTCAAGACCGGCGCTTCTCTTTATTTGGAAGGAACTAAGACGTTAGCGGGGGCCGCCACGAATTTGGCCGTTTGTGTGCAGAATCTCGTCAAGTGGGCGGAGATTTCTCTTGCTGAAGCAGTTAAAACCGTCACCAACAATGCTGCCAAACTGTTGAATATCAGCCACAAAGGATACTTGAAGCCTGGATGCGATGCTGATCTTGTGGTCTTATCTAAGAACGGTGATGTCCAGCAAGTCTTCAAGCTTGGAAAGCCAGTCAAATCAGCAAAGCGGTTGCATGCTGTTTTGTAACCCCAATGTTGTAAAACAATGGTCTTGCAAATAAACCAATAATGAATGGATTTTAAAGGGACAACATATCAGTATCTGACCTCGTTGAAATTGTCACCATAGTATTGAGACATAGTTGGACAAGTCCAAAGATCCAAAAGGAAAAAAAAAATTCAAGGTAGTGACCCAAAGAAAAATCAATTGGGATAAATAAGAGAAGATATAAAGAAGTGAAAAAATAAAATGGAATGTAGAGATAGACAGAAGAAAGATAATGAAGAGCAGAAAGAGAAAATACAGGAGAGGAGTAAAAGAAAAGATGAACAGAGAGAGAAGAAAGTAACGAAAGAGAAGAAAAGAGTAAGAGAGAAGTAAAAGAAAAAATGAATGAAAGGAGAACAAAGAAAAGACTAATAGAGAGGAAAAAAGGTGGATAAGAGGTGGCAATCATTGTGGTGGGAACGTGCGCCTTTTATACCCCGTTTGCATTTGTGGCTGCAAACTCTGAAACATCCCAAATGGGAAGCGGGGTGCTCGTTTAACGCCACATTTCAGACATGCAGCTAAACGACGTATATAAAAGCAACTCATTTCCCCCGTCTGTTATTATAATTATTACAACCCTCTTCATCTCTTCACACTGGGCGTATCCTTTATCAATGACTGATCTACACCCGTGCATCCCTATGTGACACCCTTGCGTATACGCTAGATTCACCATACTCAGTCTGGAACGAAACAAATCCAAATCTGGTTATTTACCTTAACTATGCTAGTCTGCTCAATTGTTATTTTGACCTCCTGAAAAGACTATCCTACAAATAATGGGGTCCTGCATAAGAGTTGTCTGGTCTCTGCACTATAAATTGTTTGCAATACTAATTACGATTCAGGAAAATTTACTTCCCGATTTTATGCAAACATAGCAGGTGTTGGCTGGACGTATTATTATAATTTGCTCGTGCCACTTCAAATTAACTCTGGGTGGTGGTAGTAGGGAAGATCCAGGGGTATATGCCGGAACTCGGGATCGCACCAGTCATTCCAATGCACCACTGATAAGGGCAAAGGTACACGTGTGTTCCAGGATTAAGAAATACATAGAAGACCAGAAGCATCTCGGAAAGCGAAAGAGAAGATAATATTATACTAGTGGATCCATATTTTAGATACATCAAAAAGTGGAAGCATTGATAAGGAAAATACAAGACGAATTAGAGACAAGAAGAACAACACATTTCCGATCCAGCACCAACCACAGTCCAGATACAACAAGAAGAAACAGAATTTGCCACACAACAATACTTTTGATAATAACACCAGGAAGATATAGCGATAAGTGATTTATTCGTCATGACCATGTTTTTAAGGAGATACGCCACTACACATTCCCAATACAGTCTCCACAGCTGGCCCAAAGGAAAAGCACCCAGTCCTCATGAAATCTTCAGTTTCCCCAAAGAACCGCCTACACGTGCAGAATATGACAAGGAGTTGAAGGCCATGTACCAGAAATACGTCAAGATCTATCATCCCGATGCAGCACTGCAGAGAGAAATCGTCAATGACCATACTGGGCAAATGCTAACACCGGAGCAGAAAAAGGCCCGTTTTTCCGCTGTTCAAAGTGCTTATGAGCTCCTCAAAGACCCTCGCAATAGAATTGCATCCAAGCGGTATGAAAATACGTCGTGGGCCGATTACCAGCGGGGCAAAACAACTAATTTCGATGCGTTCCGCATGGCCAATGCCCACCGCCAAAAGTACGCATACGATAAAGACCCTCAGTTCTGGCAGGCCGGTACATGGGAAGACTACTACCAAATGCGGTACAACCGGGCAGCGCCTATGCAGGAAGAATGGGAAAGGAACAAGTGGGTGATATTGTACCGTGTGCTAGCAGTTCTGGCGGTATTGGTGGTTTTACAGGTGATGCTAGCATTGGAGCGAGCAGATGAGTTCAATAGGCAAACGCGGCTTATGAACCTCCGTGCTAATGCCGATTTGAGCAGTGCCTATGAGAATTACCAGGAAGGAATGACGCGGTTCCAGCGGATTCGAAGGTTTCTCCTTTTCCGGAGATCGGGCCTCGAGGCACGTGACGAGGACGAGGAAAAGGCTCAAAAACTCGAGGAAAACGAGATTTTGACTCAATATGCACGCGACCAGGTCAAGAAGCACTGGGGAGACGAAATTATGGAAACAGATGCAAGTGAATCCGTATACTCGGCTACATGAGCAAGCACAACGGAATGTGGAATTAGAATTATAATGGAATGTGGAGCGGAATTCAATGCATGTATTTGTCATGCAGCATGCGAAAGTCACGTGACGCGCACCTAACAAGCTTCAGCAGAGTCACCGCAAGAAGCCAATGGACTTCACGAAACCCGAAACCGTCTTAGACCTCAAGAACATCCGGACATGTCTTGTCCGCATGGAGGATACAATCCTATTTGATTTGATTGAGCGTGCCCAGTTTTTTCTGCTGCCCAGCGTGTACCAGAAGAATAAGTATGCCATTCCAGGCTTCGACGGCCTGTTCATGGAGTGGCTTCTCTTGCAAACGGAGAAGACCCACTCTCAGGTGAGACGGTACGAAGCCCCCGACGAAACACCATTCTTTAGGGAGCAGTTGCTTAAGCCTTTGCTCCCCTCCATCAACTACCCCAAGGTGTTGGCATCCTACAGTGACGATATCAACGTGTCCAACGACATTTTGGACTTCTATGTGACCAAGATCGTGCCTGAAGTGTCTTGTGGTACGGGCGACCAGGTCGTCAACACGGGATCTGTTGCCGTGTGTGACGTGGAGTGTTTACAGGCCCTTTCCCGGAGGATCCACTTTGGCAAGTTTGTGGCGGAGGCAAAGTACCAGGGCGACCCAGCACTTTACCGCAAGCTCATCGAGTCCAAGGATGTGGAAGGAATCGAGGCCAGCATCACCAATGCCGCTGTGGAGGAAACGATCTTGGAGCGATTGCGGGAAAAGTGTGAGGCCTATGGAACTGACCCCAGCATGCGCTATAGCCAGAAACAGCAGCTGAAGGTGAAAGCCGAGCTTATCGTGCGTGTGTACAAGGACTATGTGATTCCATTGACGAAGAAGGTTGAGGTGGATTATCTATTACGGAGATTAGAGGACGAGGAGTGATCAATGAATGGGATTTAGGAGCTGGATGAGTTGGTCACTGATAAGGACTGGAGATTGGAGAAGCTCAGAAGAGGACAGGATATCAGGAAGAGGCAAGGAAAAGGCAAGGAAAAGTTGAGGAAAAAATGGGACGAAATTGATGAAATAGGAAAAAATGGATGTGACTGAGAAGATGGATTGAGACAATGGATTGAGACGGTGATGGACTGATAGGATGACGGACTGATAGGGTAATGCCTGAGAGATGATGATGATGTTGGAAATTGGTCAATGAACAAGAAGATGGCAGTTTCACATTTCTATCAGTACTAACTTTTCCTGCTCATCAGTACCTCTGGATTTCTATCAGCGAAATTCTGTTCTGTCACTTCTTTTCTCTCACTTTGTGTTTGACTCTCATTTGTCAGTACCTACTCTTGTCATTTTCTTATTTGTTCTATCATTCTCTCATCTTGTCCTGAGTCTAATCAGGCTTCTTTTGTTTTGTTGTCGGTGTCAGAATTGTGGGTACATTCCACGGCACCTGCATTCAAAGCCACTTTGGATGCATGGGACTCGGCGAGATAGGGGAAACGTGTTTCAATGGCATGTGCACTCTCGGCCAACGCGTGGTTGGTATGGGTGGCTGTGTATGGTGATCGTGGAGCAGAAAGTGGGCCATTAGGGGTACGGGTGTTGATGGATGTGCCACAAAATGCCAAGGCATTGCACCTCCACACTTCCGTTTGGTACTCTTCCAAGTTTACCAAACTTTGCGGAAGCATTCTGTGGGGGCGAGCCTGGGGGTCTGTTTGGGGACACTGGAGAATGGCTAATTTATCGTGGGGACCATGTGGCCGCACACGTTTGCGTCTGTGTGCAGGAGCCATTTGGATTTTGCACCCAATTGTTCTCGGCTATATAAAGCCTCCCTTTTCCATCTCCACTCCTGTTATCACTCCTTTCACTGCAGCTCTTACGACCCGCTACTACTTTCATTACCACGCTATTCCTTTTGCTATCAAGCCATATATTCCTGATTCCCAGATACATCAACAGAACCATTCAAATCACACACCCTCCCATTCCATAACATAATCAATAGTCAATTCATAAGACCGTCCTCTTTTGTTGGTAATTTACTTTCTTTGGGATGCTGAATTCGACGGCACCTGCATATAGCTACCTGAACTCCCCCGGAACTTTACTTTCGGGGGTGGTTCTCTTTGGAATTGCCTTTTTAATGACCTCTCCGAAATCCCAAGCTACGTTTCTGGCCACTTGCAGATTTATTTGGGCTTGTTTCTTTAAACCAATCTTGAATAAACTTCAATTTGGTTCTGTTCTGCACACAAACCAGCAACTGCACTTGGACCTGTTTTACGAGAACCAAGCTCAGATCTACGATTCAACCAGATCGGTATTGCTTAAGGGCCGCATGGAGTGTTTGAAACTTGCAGCTTCTCACGTTCGGGCCGCCCAGAATTCGGAAATGTTGGTGTGGGTGGATATCGGCGGAGGTACGGGTCTGAACATCGAGTACATGGACTCAATTTTGCCTATTGCTGAAAATTTCCTCGCTATTTACTTGGTGGACCTTTCTCATTCCTTATGTGAGGTTGCCCGGAAGAGGTTTGAAACCAAATCCTGGGGCCATAAAGTGCAGATTTTGGAGACGGATGCCAGTGAATTCAGCATTGTGCAGGAACACGCCGATTTGATCACGTTTTCGTACTCTTTGTCGATGATTCCCACTTTCAATGCTGTGGTAGATCATGCACAAAGTCTCTTGAACCCCCAAACGGGAATTGTGGCATGTGTGGACTTTGGGATCCAGTGTGCAGGAACGTACATTGGCCGAAGCAATACTCTTGGAGGTTTATGGAACAGAAACATGCCATGGTTTTTACGCAATTTTTGGCGAATCTGGTTCGAAACCGATAAGGTGTACTTGGACCTGGCAAGACGCAACTACCTCGAGTACCGGTTTGGCACGTTAAAGTCACTCAATGCCTACAACAATACTTTGGGCCGGATTCCTTACTATGTGTGGATTGGGTGCGACAAAAACAAGTCCCATTCGCTTCTCCATAAGATCAACTGCTTGGCCACGGAGTCTCCGTACCTTGCTCCGTCGGAGGAAACCCAAAATATGGAGTACCCTATAGTTGGAGCGAGTCCTGTATATGGCACCGCCAATTTTGGTGTTTCTCTTGGAAAAAACTCGGAAAAAAAGGGACTTGAAGATAAAAGTGACCTGTATGGAATCATCAGCAAAGGCCACGAGGCTGCTTTGGCCAATTTCCGCCGCAGATTGCCGTTTCCATCACTGTACTATCAGCTCCAACCGTGGAGAGTATACTATGACGAGGAAGACGCCAAGTACCACCAGTTTGCAAACCAGTACATCTATGCGTTCACATGGGAGGATCCACGTGAAGACCATCACATCCTTAAGTTTTCCCGTGAAGATACGGTGTTGGCTATAACACTGGCAGGAGATAATGTGTTACTGTATGCAGGACTCCCAGATCCACCTCGGAGAATTCATGCTGTGGACCTTAATCCTTGCCAGAACCATCTTTTGGAGCTTAAATTGGCAGCGTTTAAGAGCTTATCACGTGATCAGATTTGGTCAATGTTTGGCGAAGGCAAAATCTCTAACTTTAGAGAATTGTTGCTCCTGCACCTAGCACCACATTTATCTGCACAAGCTTTCCAGTACTGGATGGACAAAGGCCCTCAAGCGTTCTCCAAAAGGGGGCTCTACGATACAGGACTGACACGGTGGGCACTACGGTTGGCACGGGCAGTTTTCGCCTGTTTTGGCATTAGTTCGGTCATCGACCAATTATGTTCCTGCAGAGAGCTCCTGCAACAGGTGGAGCTCTGGGAAACCAAGATCAGGCCCACGCTCTTTAACCCCTTCGTGGCCACGTTATTGGTGGGCAACCCCATTTTCCTCTGGAAAGCCCTTGGCGTTCCTCAGAATCAAGCAGAGATGATTGGCGACTCGGTGCTTAAGTATGTGGTCAATACGCTCGACCCGGTTGTACGCAGGTCGTTGATTTCCACGGACAACTACTTCTATTATTTGACATTGAAGGGGGAGTATTCTCGGGAGAATTGTCCGGATTATTTGACTGAGAAGGGGTATAATAATTTGACCAGGTTGACCCCAGGTATGACCCCAGGTCTGACGTCAGTCATGCCTGGGTCAGGAATGGAGTCGGAAATGGGACCTGCTTTTTCTGGGTCGAATGGGTCTGAATATTCTAGATCTGGCATTTCTGACCTTTCTGGCAAGCCAGAAAGATCACCAAAAAGATCACCAGAAAGATCACCAGAAAAATCACCACAAAAATCAGCCTCTATCGACAATATCCGGCTTCATACAGATACCCTCAACGATGTGTTCGCTCGACTCAGCAAAAAGTCCATAACCATAGCCATTATCATGGACCATATGGACTGGTTTGACCCCAAAACAGAAGAGGCCACTACCGAAATCATGGCTGTGCGCGAGTGTTTGGTTCCTGGAGGCCGAGTGATGCTCCGGCTGGCAGCTCAGTACCCATGGTACATCAAGACGTTTGAAAAGTGTGGCTTCAAGTGTAAGCCTGCGGCCATCAGACGGGCCCATGAGTCCATTGACCGTATCAACATGTATGCGTCCACGTGGGTGTGCACCAAAATGGACACCAGCGAACGCCGCAGAATGAGTTCCCTCAAGATATGAACCTAGTTTCAGGAACCATTCCTATTGTTCCTATACTTTATACTTTATACTTTATATGCTTTATATACTTTATATACTGTTCAATTTATTATATTGTAAATTATCTCACCTCTAGGCTTTGTACATGATTTTCTTGGAGGCGAATGTGTCTTTTAGTCTTTCTAGTCTCTTAGTCTCTTAGTCTCTTAGTCTCTTAGTCTCTTAGTCTTTTTATCTCTTAGTCTCTTAGTCTCTTAGTCTCATTATAGGGTTGATTAACCCTGGATTCATAGCTTTTTTCCCATTTTCTTTTCTAGTCTCAATTTAACAACTCAAAGGTATCGTGTATCCAAATTTTACCAGGGAGTTTACTACTACACTACCACTATTCTACTAAAATCATTCTGCCAATAGATGTTGGTGCACACTAGAGCAACGGTGAAGAGATAATGATTGGTAATAAGCTGATTATTTTTATGCAGAAAACGTCCAAAAAATAGGGACAATGAGAGGTGGTGTTTAATATAATTTTTGGTCATAAAATATGGTGATAAGGTAAGGTATATGCCGATGTTAAGGCAAAGAGTAAGGTGAAGAGGTATACGTGTTAGATTCTTGTAGGCACGTTATTTACCTAATTGAAATTATATTCGTTAATGATTCCGCAGGAAAAGGAATCGCCCACCATTAACTAGTCTGCCGGAAGGTAGCCGAAGGGGTGTAGTAAGGACAACCGACTCGGAGATTATCTGGGCACGTGAGCTCAATCTCTGTAAGGGCAGAGTACTACCCATTACGGAAACAATAAACCGTGGTATAATGGTACACTCTAGTCTGTTATAGTATAGAGCAGTGTAGAGCATGGAGCGGTGTGGAGTAGTGTAGAGTAGTATAGGGTGATGTAGGGTAGAGAAGTAGTTATACATAAAAAAGTTATAAACCTGTGTAGACTAATGAAGTGGTATTACTATAGTTTTTTCTAGTAGAAGGTAGTGTAGAGTATAGCCTACTGAGGTATAATAGTGTAGTAGAGTATAGTGTAGTAGAGTAGAGTAGAGTAGAGTAGAGTAGAGTAGAGTAGAGTAGAGTATAGTATAGTCAGATAACGTCAGATCCGCAACGACAGTTGCGGCACCAGGAGGTCCACTAATTAACCAGGGTATAACATCCAGAGGATGACTCACACTATAAGACACTGACCTCATAGTCTCATCAAGATATGTACACAGTTCAGAAAAAGTGTTTACTTCAGGAGCAGGAGGAGAAAAGTTATCAGTGCTCATTGAAGTATCATCAATACGAGATCTTTTGGTGGGTCTGGGTTTTTTGGCGGCATCTTGTTATACCTCAAGCAGTTGATGTTCGATTAAAGTTCTAACAATAAATGGGGCGGAGTCCCCATTATATGTATCTGGAGATTCTTCCTTCACTGCTCAATCAATGGTTGCTAGTATAGTAGGGTATAGTGTAGTAGTAGTAGGTTAAAGACTAGTATTACTCTGTAGTGTAGTGGAGTGTAGATTAGAGTAGTGTAGTGTATAGTAGAGTAGTGTAGTGTAGATTAGAGTAGAGTAGAGAGTAGTGTAGAGTTTAGCCTATTGTGGTATAATAGTTTAGTAAAATGTAGTGAGTAGTAGTAGATTAAAGAATAGTATTACTTTATAGTGTAGTGTATAGTGGTTACGTCAGGTACTCTGGTTACTATGTTTTTTGGTTGATGGTTCCTCAGAAGAAGGAACCTGAGCTATTGAAGTAACAAAATCGGTAATGAGATGGACCGAGGAGATGAGATGACTAATTGTCAACAAGTATCTAGCATGTGCGGAGTCACAGTACTTCGTAGATGTGTTGCATACAAGCCAGTGATGTGCTACGTGCAGGCCCCCGGCAGGTGAAGGGTTTTAACCTGCCTTCGCGACACGTTTACAGACTTTGGTCTTGTAAGGTACAACTTACATATCCCTGTATATCAATATATACTAAAACATAAGTTGAAACTAATCGGTCATTCGATACCAAAAGAAACGACTAACAAAAGAAACAACTAACAGGAGAAACGAGTAGTCAGACTCTGGAGATCATGAGCCCTGAAGCAGGAGTTGTTGATCTTAGTCTTCCCTTAAATTATGTGAACTGGTTGATGGTCCAATCTTTGTGAAGGAGTTTATGTGGAAGTTATTGTCATTGATTATAACGGTATCAATCCCGAGGAAGAATAAGAATAGTATTAATAAGATGACCAGTACTATGAAAACTACAACTGATGATGTAGATAACGTGACTTCACCCTTCTTGAAGTCACATTTGAATAAAGAACAAATGTGACTTCCTAGATACTTGACAATAAAGTCAAATGCCGATCGGCAAAAGGGTAGCTGACTAATCGACTTTCGTAGGCTCTAAAAATACCGATGCGTAGAGAGTCTACCCATGACGGTTCTAACATATAGTCAAGTCTGGTATAACATTATCGTATAGTGTAGTGTAGTGTAGTGTAGTGTAGTGTAGTGTAGTGTAGTGTAGTGTAGTGTAGAGAGGTGTAGAGTAGTTTAGACTAGAGTAGAGTAGACTAGAGTAGACTAGAGTAGACTGAGTAGACTGAGTAGAGTAGATTAGTGAAGTAGTAATACAATAAAGTGATAAACCTGTATAGACTAATTGAGTGGTATTACTATAGCTTATTCTAGTAGAAAGTAGTAGAAAGTAGTAGTAGAAAGTGGTAGCAAAATATTGTAGAGTATAGACTACTGTGGTATAATAGTGTAGTAGTAGCAGGTTAAAGAGTAGTATTACTGTGTAGTGTATTGTATAGTCTAGTCTAGTATAACAGTATAGTAGAGTAGAGTAGACGACCACTCACGATTCTTCCTTACAATTGTTGATCGTTTCTCAAGGTATACAGTGAGTCATCCTATTCGTTATAAGTCAGATGCTGCTGAGGCTCTCCAGCGTTTCATTAATACTTCGCTCAACTCCCTTGCATGCTCACACTATCCTCGAGGAGTCCGTTCCGACAACGGAGGCGAGTTTCTGATCGCAGCTTTGGCGGCATTCTTTCTTCAAAAGGTTATGAGCTTACAAGATTATAAAGAGATTATTCCTGTCCAGCTTAGTTTTGTTAACGCCACCAGAACGCCCGATCTTTACTATCTGATGATAAGATATTTCTCTTTCCTCTCCAATGTACACAGCATCTACTGCCGCACTACTCCTGAGGGCTTTGTTGCCTTCTTCTCCGGCAGTGAATCATCTATCAAATCTACAGTAGAGTAGAGTAGACTGTAGTGTAGTGTAGTGTAGTGTAGTGTAGTGTAGTGTAGTGTAGTGTAGTGTAGTGTAGTGTAGTGTAGTGTAGTGTAGTGTAGTGTAGAGTAGAGTAGAGTAGAGTAGAGTAGTGTATAGTAGAGTAGAGTAGAGTAGAGTAGAGTAGAGTAGAGTAGAGTAGAGTAGAGTAGAGTAGAGTAGAGTAGAGTAGAGTAGAATAGGGTATAGTAGAGAGTAGTGTAGAGTATAGCCATTGTGGTATATAAGTACATTAGTGTAGTGTAGTGTAGTGTAGAGAGTAGTATTACAGCGTAGTAGAATTACAGTATAATGTAATGTATCGTCTAGTGTTAGATTCTTGTAGGCACACGTTAATTACCTAATCGAAACTATATTCGTTGATGTTTCTTCATTAAGAAGAATCGGCCACCATTAAATAGTGTGCCGGAAGGTAGCCGCAGGGGTTTAGTAATGGTGAACCGAGAAAAGGTGTAGTAACAGTGAGCCAGAAATGAGGGGTAGTAGCATTGGTTCCCGATTAACTGGGCACGTGAGCTCAATCCCTATATGAGTTGTATTTCACCCATCTTGGATCTAACAATACGATGGTGCATACGATGATATATTTTGGGGCCGTGTACCTTAATGGAGAAGAAATTGATAGGGAAAGTTATGAGGTGAACACAGATAATCATATCAAACAACTCGCCACTTTAGGGGGAGTATATCTTTCAACCTATGTTTTTGTTGAAAAACGGTAAGAAGCACCTGTTCTCATATGCACCTGTGGTCACTACAACCGCCTGGTGCCGTGAAGGTAGACCTCCCACATGTATAAGGGAATCTGGACCATATCATTTGATCATCTGTCTGGGGCATACTAAGATGTCTCCAGCTTGAGAGATGATGATTTGAAGCTTGACTGGGGTGGTTTGGAGCCGTTTTTGTCCGAGGTCGGGTGTAGAACCCGAGAGCCCGAGCTAAAAGCGTCATGGTAGGCACTGATCTTCTCTATGGATGTATAATTAACTGGGTTCAGCGGATTAAGCCTGGTTTAGGGGAAATAGTTGAGATCTGGACTTTGGGAGATTGGAGTCACAGACTATGACTAATGATATTGGTATTCTAAATTGCTCAGTATTCGAAGTAAGAAAGCAAGTTGGTCTCCCATGCAATCGCACTGTATAGTTGTAACGTAGGATCTGGACTTATTCGTACACCCCTAAACAAAAAGCTCTCCACCAGAACAATGGTAGCCATTGCAAATTCCTTATCACGCCATCATAGTACTTCGTACAATGATTCGTACAATGATGGCCTGGCCATTGTAACAACGGGACTGCGAGGCTTCATAATACCTTCATAGGCAGGGCCCTGGCTATGGTGGATCTGAAAGAAACAGCTGTGTTAAGATACAAGGATGTCCATGTTAGATTCTGGTTACGTCCAGTACTCTGTTTTGTGTGTTTTGTATGTTTATTCGCCGATGATTCCTCTTTGAGGGAACATCGCACCTTATATAGACTAGTCCGGCATAGAGGAATGGAGGTCGTATTGAAGGCCGAAGGCCGCTCAACATCTGATCGACCAGTGCAGGCCTTCAACATGCACATGGGTAGTACACTACCCATGGTGGGTCTAACATCCCCCGCAAGCCTGGACTGTCGTTCAGTTAATCGGGGAGCGGGTGCTAGTGTAGAAAGGAAGAGCTCAGGCCAAGTGTATGTATAAGGACCTGTTGAACTGTTTGATAAAGGGAGGTCCCCTTGCAGGATGCCTGTGGGATAGTGAACAGCAGTGAGCGGTGATTAAACTTAAAAGTAAGAAGGTCCGCTAAAGTGAGAGACTTCGGCATTAGTTTCGTGGTTTCAGTTTTTGGACAGAAACTTGTGATGATGGAGGGCCGATACGTCTTCGTGACAAGTTGTTTGACGAAGTAGTCAGGTTCACTTAAAGGCTCAGTTGAGTGGAGTTGCAATGCGTCAATAGTTGAGTGGAGTTGCAATGCGCAGATAATTGAGTGGAGTTGCAATGCGCAGATAATTGAGTGGGGTTGCAATGCATAAATAGTTGAGTGGGGTTGCAATGCGTAGATAGTTGTATCTGTCGTGATTTCTTTGAAAGCCGACGAAATTCGGTCTTTTGATCGGTTATCGGTCGGTAGGTTCTTGACTTGAGTAGAGTTATAATCCAAAGATTTCTGTATAGGTCGAAGTGAAAGGTAATTTGGACAGGATAGAATGTGTGAGTAAGCCGTAGGCGTGGGTTTGGGGTCATTAACCCCATTGTTGGCAAAGTGTCCACTTGGTGGGCATAATGGTTGATGTTGACGCCAGGACTCCTCCCCGGGGCCAGTTGAAGCACCCTTGGGGTCGTGACCCAAGGTATAAGGGGTGATGGTCACTGAAGTTCTACAATTAAAGGAGTTGTTGGAAAACGAAACGACTTGATAATTGTTCCAGCTTATGGAAGTGTATACTACAACTCTCAACACTGGCTATATTGGAAATACCTATTACTATTTGCAATTCTTTTTTATTACTTAGCTATTTATTAATCGTGTCAATGAGACCGAGTGTTTATGTTGTCTTTCAGGGTTCCTATTTTATATGAAGGAACTCCTGGATGCAAGAGGTATACTAGAAGTATTTTCTATCTTGCCTTTCCTACTTTCTGAGACCCAAAGTGTCGAGGAGCTTGTAAACATCCTTGAAATGTTAGGCCCCCTTTTCCTCGAGTCTGTTTCGGAGTGGTCAGTAAGAAATGTTCTTTCTGCTTCTTCTTCATTCTTTTTTTCTGCTTCTTGATTTCCTCATTCTCCATATCGTTTCTTTCTTCGTTCTTGTGAGTTGTAGGTCCTGAAATTAGGTAATCTATGAGAAGCGAGATTGTGGCTCCAAGCCCAGTAAGTCCAGGAAGAATAAGTAAGAGGAGGAATAGAAAGAGGAGATGCATTTTGATGAAGGGAGAGTTTTTTTTATTTGTCTTTTTAGATCTTTGGTTTTTTCTGTTTTTTTTTGTTGTTCCGGTTTTTTGTGTGGAAAAGTGGTGGTAGGAAATAGGAAATCTGGGGGCTGGGGGAGCTTGGGTTTATATAGTTCGCAGCTTGTCACAAAATGGCTGCGAATCTGGTACAGTGTTTTTCAAAACTATCCAAACCAGTGCGAAAAAACTATTCAAACCAGCGCGACAAAACTATTCAAACCAGCATGACAAAATGCTTCGAACCAAGAACTTTCAACTTATGTTTTAGTATATATATATATTGATATACAGGGATATGGAAGTTGTACCTTACAAGACCAAAGTCTTAGACGAGGTGCGAGGTGGGTGAAAAGCTTCTTACTCACCAGTGACCTGCACATAGTACATCACTCAAACGCACCCAACGCCTCTACGAATTACATCGCCTCCGTACATTGCTAGGTATTCGTTGACAAGAAGACAGAATGGTTCAAACCAAATGGAATAGCGCAATGTTTCACACCTTTTTTATTAGAATTCAATATTCTTAAGTCTTAAATCTGGACGATTGCCTCATATGGTACTACATTTGATGTACTACATTTGGGACAAAAGTCTTGCAGTACCAATCAAGGGTGAAAAGCAAAACAGATGGAACTGAACTGAAACTGAACTGAAACTGAACTGGGTTTCCTTGATATCCTGTATACAACAACTTGTTAGGGATTATGTGCATTGGTTTGTTTAATTTTGGTAGTATAGTTTGAATCGTTTTGACGCGCTGGTTTGAATCGTTCTGAAAACCACTGTATGCTCACTCTGAGATACGCTCACTTTCACGTATGTTCAATTTGAGATATGCTCACTTTCAGGTTTGCACCCAATCTACATTTTTGGTCGGCACATACTACTTTTTAAATTAAAATATGTACGATTTTTTTTGATCTCTACGATTTTTGGTATTTACTATTTTTGGTATTTACTATTTTGGTATTTACTATTTTTGGTATTTACTGTTTTTGGTATTTCCGATTTGGGCCTGCACAAAAACACATCTTCATTTTGTTATCTTCCAGTGTGATGCATTAGAGATTTCAGTATACTGGTATATGCAAAACTGACAGATCCGCAATAGGTAGTGCATAGGTAGTGAGGCACCCCTCAGATCACCATAGGTAGAGTATTTAAATACGGTTGATTAGCATGGCCGGAACTGGAGTGCAAACCGGGGTTGCGAAAGCGGAGAAACACCCGTACACCAGAGTACCTCAGCACAAAATGGCCCAACGCAAACGACCATTTTTTCCCACTTAAGAAAATAAGAGTAAGCTAGTTGGAATCCTGGAATTCCGGACTTTAAGATGAATATTCGAGAGTTTAAAATCCTTGCATGGTGGACTTTTGGAGCTCCTGTAGCTGGACAATTCCGGCCGCGGCCCGCAATTCCGGTCAAACTATCGAGTGTACCATATTACTCTATGGTGATTATTGAACAGACAAGCACCTAGCAAGAACCTGTTGACTAGGTGATGCTGTTGTCAAATACTTAAATAGTTCAGATTTCTCAAAAGGAGGAATCATCAACAAAAAAACATATTAAACAGAGTACCTGACGTAACAACAAGATTCTAACAGTATTCGTTATACTCCTCACTAAATATTTGTTCGTTGATTGTTCCTAAAGGAGAGGAACCGGAGTGGCTTATATAACTTTGAGAGAAATGTGGCACCGAAAAACTCTCCACCAGAACAATGGTAGTCATCATTGTAGGTAGCCATCATTGTAGGTAGCCATCATAGTACTTCGTACAATGATGGCCATTGCGCCCATTGCAAATTCCTTATCACGCCATCATAGTACTTCGTACAATGATTCGTACAATGATGGCCTGGCCATTGTAACAACGGGACTAAAAGGCTTCATAACACCTTCATAGGCAGGGCCCTGGATATGGCGGATCTAACAATAATCATGGCGTAGAAAAGTGATCTGAACCCATTGTTACAAGTTGAACCAGCAGATGTTGACAGCAACGGATAGACATGTACCACTGTCATGATTTGTGAATGTATCAGACTTGTGGATGTATCAGACTTGTGAATGTATCAGACTGATGGATGTATCAGACTTGGGAATGTATCAGACTTGTAACAAAAACCATGCACGTCATTGGTGTATGCAAAAAACCTCCGTCATTCACGTGATTCCTCATGTAACAAACCCCAATCCATTAGTAACACCTTATACTATTGAATGAACAAGACCAGATGTAAAGACCTGTATCATCACGTGATGTATATATGTAACAACCCGTGCCCATTAGACGCAACAATCTGTCAGTAACAGACTTATACCCATTGGATTTGACAACCTGCACCCAATAAAGAAGAAAAATTTGACAGGAGCAGCATGCACTCTCACGTGACGGTATCAACTTCTTAGTTGAAAATCAATTAAGAGGGTTTCATGGTGATTTCTGATGCTGCTGGAAAATGGTGACATTGCCTTTTTTAAAGCACAACCAAAAAATACTGTTTGGGGAAGTTTGCAGACCTTGAAACAATAGTCCGAAAAAGATGCCAAAATACCTTGATGCATGTAACACTCTGTGACTTAAGAACCACCGCTGAATCCAAACCATCCGAATCACAAGAAATTGATTCCAAAAACAATTGACGTGACCTAGTGAGGCTTTATTTGGGCACCTTACCCTTGGCCACAGGGTCGTGTCTCTTACCTAACACAAGGGCGTATGCCAAAGCAGCAAATCCGGAGTTCTTTTAGACTGGCGCACCTCCGGCGATGTCCAAGGCACTTAAGTCAAAAATGCACCCCTCGCCTCCCCAGGTCCAGTATGTAATTGGACAGTACACCACCGACAACTAGATGAGAAGAAAGATCATCATTGGGGCAAGTCTAGCTCGTTCACACCCAGTAACGACCATCAATACGACCGTCATGGATGCAAACATGCCCTGCAAAAAACAGAAAAGAATATCAGGCACACTGGTGACAATTCCCGGAGCACCAAGGACATTTATCGAGCACAAGTTGTTGAAATTCCCCAAGAACTGAGACTCGCCAGTATGCGAAAACACAAGCGAGTAGCCCCAGAAGAACCACTCGAACGATGTATGGCATGTGGCCATGACGGAGGCCCACAACAATGAAAGAGAATGTCTCTTTCTACTGAAACCAGAATATAACAAACCAACACCCGGAATCATGGTACACACAAGAGCAGCCGAAATACCCACGCAAGCCATTTTGAAAGTATCAAACTGGGTATTCAAATCAACTCTAAGCGAATCCCCACCGGTTTCTGTCTGGGTCAATCCCAAGTCCGACATGGTGATAAATAATAAATATACGCAGCCGGTATATAACAACTAGTAACAGTACCATTGATGTTCTTAGTCGGTCATTCGCCAGTGGTTTGGAATTGTGCCGCTATTCTCTAAGCGGTACAAGCGCCAAGCCTCCCTCACGTGATCAGAAGTCAAAGGCATCTTCCGGTCGCCCAAGTACTCCAAAGGCCGTTCGGGAATGGCAGGCACGTTTTCACCTGAAGCAAGCATACGTAGCGTACTCCGCTTGCGCTTCTTTTTTGCATCAATATCCAACACCAACTGTGTTTTATATTCTTGCTCCTGCACCTCGAACGCTTTGGTGATGACATCGCCAAGCACCAGTTTCGAAAGACCTGCCATGACCACAGCAATGTTTTGGGGGATAGAATGTCCTAATACGGAATTGGCAATTTTCTTGACGCCCGGTTTATTCACCGTCATCCGTCTGTATGCTTCAAACCGCTCCATCTGCGCCTCGGAAAGTGACGTCACCAAAAGCCGTTTCCGCTCGTCTTCGCTCATTTCAGGCGGACTCGGGTTCTTGAGTTCCTTATACCGGGCCACGAGCGCTTCATCGTCGATATCGGAGAGATCTGAAGCATCCGAGAGATCTGACACATTTTCGAGAATTTGACCATGTTGGTTCAGAAGATTGGGTTGGTTCAAGTTCATCAGGTTCATCGGGTGCGACTGGGCCAGATTTAAATGGGAATCTGGAAATGGAGGGGGGTCTAGCTCGGACTTATCGGCGATATCGTTGCGATCCGCATAGAAAACCCGCCATATCAACGCCTCATCTTCCTCGTCGAGGCTCACGTCACTCTGGATACTCTCGCAATCACTCATAGTGGGCAAGTTCTCCTGCGGTGCGTGAAGGTGTAGGTGCACATCCGTACACCACCCAATCCACCCCACCCCATCCCATCTCCAACCACCAGCACCATTTAAAATGGATTTTGGTAATTTATATTAGGGGGAAGTTAACTGGATTGCAATCATGTTCTTCTCTCGGAACTATTGTTAGTATTTGTTTTCCTGTTTCTTTTTTTCTTTTTTTCTTTTTGACTTACTGCATGAACTACGAGTAGTTCCATATACGCAGTGCGGAGAAAACCTCGTCAATCCGGATCCGAAGCAATTTTAACCCAGGCCTGAGCCTAGGCTGGCAACTCCGGATTAGACATTTCACTGCATATAAAGCATCAAGAATTGACTCTGAAGCTGTTCCGAAAAGTTTGAAAGGAATCAGTATGAGTGTAGTCCATAGAATGGCTTAAAGCGACCTTCTCGCGAGCCATATGGGGTAAGCACAGGTGACCAATTTGAACAAACAACACCATAGTATAATAAACCCAATCCCACTTCAATTTCGGTATCAGAATTTCTAACAGTGCAGAGCTGTCAATAGAGTAGAACTGTCAATAGAGTGGGACTGTCAATAGAGTGGGACTGTCAATAGAGTGGGACTGTCAATAGAGTGGGACTGTCAATAGAGTAGAACTGTCAATAGAGTGGGACTGTCAATAGAGTGGGACTGTCAATAGAGTAGAACTGTCAATAGAGTGGGACTGTCAATAGCGTGGGACTGTCAATAGAGTAGAACTGTCAATAGAGTGGGACTGTCAATAGAGTGGGACTGTCAATAGAGTGGGACTGTCAATAGATTGGAACCGTCAGTAGAGTGGAACTGCCGATAGTGGAATTGCCAATATAGTAGAATTGCCAATAGAGTAGAATCTCCAATAGAGTGGAACGGTCAATAGATCACGAGATTTTGCAGTAAACCCAAACTCGGCCGTTTGCAAGAGAACCAGCACTCTGTTGGATCCTTTATAAACAAGGCTCCACCCATAGAGTATCATGAAGCCTAGGCCGTCTACTCCTAGCAATGGTCATGTCAAGGCAATCCCAAACCATTTGACAGTATTGGTTGAGTGACATGGACAAGAGTATCTCGGGTATGGTTGAAGTGTATGCTAAGAGCTTTACTTCCTGAAAGTTATAAGCAGCTCAGATTCCTTCTTTTGTGGAATTATCAACGAATAAAGACAACTTAGTACCTTACGGTGATAGAACAATCTTAGACACACATTCCAAGTATGCGAGCCGTAAATTATCCACCACTTCACTCTCAGAGTGAATATCACATAGTGAGCACGTATCGCCCGTAAGAAACTGAACCTGCACCCCCTAAACCCAGAAGCGTTCCTAAAGCAAATAGCAACAGAGGTGCATTAAAAATGGAACACTCAATTGGCAGTAGACAATCTATGAGTGAAGGCTCAAGAGACTATCTCAAGACTGAGGATTCTCAAGCTTCAAGAAAGACTCGAGTGGAAGCCTGGAGTAACACTGAAAGATTGACTAGACTTGGCTTAGGACTGTCATTATGACTTATGAGGATGCGGAGTCTCCTGACATAGGCTGACACAAGACTAACACAAGCCAACACAAGACTGACCAGACACAAGTCACAAGACACTAGTTTCATTTGAACTGGCCTAAAGACAAACCTAAGCCTTAGACTAAAATTCTAACAATTAAAGATAGCCTTAGACCTATAGAAAAGAATCAGACTAAACCTATATCACAGAATCAGACTAAAACCAATGGGAAAGAGTCAGACTAAAACCAATAGGACAGAGTCAGACTAAGACCCCCTTCAACTTAGACTGTCTAGACTCCAGATAGCTTTATGGGACAGCCTTAGAATTAAGATAGGCTTAGCCTTAGATGAAGAAAGCCCAGAACTTAGAATATTTTTGGTAGCAGTGTCCACAGGCTTGTTTTATCTTCAGCTGTCAAGAAACCGTCGAATGTATCCATCGGGTTCATCCTCATAAATTAAAAAATTATTGTCTCTTGGTTGGCATTCAAAACTGGCAAGATGTCATTCTTGATACCAGCTTCGGATTGACCTTTTGACGAGGGATAATCCTAGGTTTCCACCACTGGACCCAAGAAAAAGATCAAGTGGTAGGGAGAAGGCTCCAACAATCATAGTCCCTTGTTTTTCCCTTCCTGATTAGTCAACAAAAAGTCGACCGAGTCATATAAGAGTATGGACAATGAACGCGGGGAGTTTTGGATGGTCAAGAGTAAATGGACTCTCGACTGTATTGGAGATGGGACTCTCCAGTAAATTCTCCGGTTTATTTTATGCTGCACAATGCCTTCGTATTCACTTAGAGGCTGATGATGCACACCTGTTTGCAACAAGCTTCTGTCCTTGACAAAAACAATGTTCGCCTAGGCCAAAAGATTCTAACTGAGCGAACGCATTCGTAAGACTGTAACAGAAGTAATTCTTCAGACAAGCCTTCAAATACAAAGATTTTGTAATAATGTCCATCAGTCATTATGCTTTGACTTTGGATTGGGACAACACACTCAGTAGTCCCAGTGTTAGATCCATTAAAGTCAGGGATTTACCTTTAGAGGTATTATGAAGCCCACATCGCCCAATCCTAACAATGGCAATTGCAAATACCGTTGAACTATGGCAATCACCTCTATTGTTCTGTAGAAGAGATTACGATCCCACGATTTTTCTTCGAAACACTAAAAAAGCCTCTGATTCCTCCTTTCGGGAATCTTCATTTAATATAGCAACAACTGGGTATAAAACATTCAAAATCAGATGCAGTAGTCCCAGAACTATATATGACTTTGAGTTTGAATAGATGAATGGCCACCATTACTTAGAAAAAATACCCACCAAAACCATTGTGATAGTTCTGGGTAACCATCAATTCCTTACCTTTATAGAATAGCCCATGTTTGTCATTCCCTCGACTATTGCTAATCCCACCACTTGAGGGAAATTGGCAGAACATCCTCTTGATGATTTTGATCAGCAAAAGAAAATTTCACGGCCAGACTTGGACTGATAGAAGACTTTGTCTATTGAACCTTGGAGGATATCGTCCCGGTTATTAGACATACAAAATACCAATATTCATCCTCATATTCACTTTTCTAGCGAAGCTCCCACCGCAGAGTATCACTTTGTGGAATCACTGGTGGCAGCTCGTACCGACTTGTCACATCAAATTACACAAACATATTCTGAGGCACAGAGGGTCGGAATACTGGATCATCTGGACCGTAACATCTAATGTTGAGATAATGGCTCATGAAGAAAATGAAATCTTCCCCCTGGGAATTTTTTTCTTTTTCTCTATGACGGTTATTGTGCCTTGGTCTAGGTGTCTAGATGTCTTATTGATGAATCGGTGTATGCAAATAAAGCAGCGTGACCAGTCTGTAAAAATTCTAGTGCTTGAAGCACAGGGGGCAAGGCGTCTATTTATATTAACCCACACCCCTCTTTCGTAAACCTGAAACACTGCTGATGCGTCAAGGGAGTGTCGCAGCGCAGTAACGGTTACCACGGCTGCAAATCCTAGATGCGTGCGCAACTCCCCTCACACAAGAGGCGCATACGACCACAGCTAGGCAGCCAAAAAAAAATGCAGCCAACGCTTCCCCGAATATAAAAGAGCGCGTCCCCCCAACTCCCTACCAATACTCTTCATTTTTTATCAGGTGGCTAAATGTGTGGGAATTCTATTTGAGGCGGAGACTAGGCTCGCTAACCGATTACTTCATCTCCCTCACAGTGAATACTGAAATACAAATTAGTGGAAGTCTACAAGTTATAGTACACCTTATATTATATTGCCGATTGTTACCCAAGCCAGCAATCTATTTATACTTATTCATCAAATATTCTGCCTCATATATTCTGCTTCAACTATGTCTGGAACTCAAATTTGCTAAAATACAAGTTTTTTATGATATACAACCTCATATAATGATGATATCTCAATTTTGGAATTCTTTTATTTCCTTTTTCTTTGAGGACTGCTGTTAGTCACTCTATGCCGTGACTCGGTCACGGAACACTTGGCCTTACGGTTCCTAATACGCCCCCTTTACATCTACCCAAGGTGTATTTTGTTCCTACTTTCCAACCACATATCCGTGTGACTCATGAAATCAACGAACTCTTCTTTCTGTGCCATCGTCATAATGCCTACGAATCGTAAGAATGGTCATACTTGGCTTCTTCACACTTGTCAAAACGTCCCTTCAACGACTTGATAGTTGAAAAAAAAAGGTCGATATGGAGATCATCGATTCCTATATTACTATTAAATCCTTTTCAACTCATTCTGCTGGATCCACCAGAGGTAGTGGTCTATCTATTGAGGAATTTTGAGCCTACGCGGTCCAATCCTAGCAATGGCCATCAAAGACTTTCATGAAGATTTACAACTTGGTTAATAACCTATTATCTTGAGTTTTCTGGTATTTTCTAATCTAAGTTTTATCTATGGGTTGTGCAATTTTGCCATGGAGGGCGCTTACCTGCAGGAGTACAGCAGGCCAGTCATGTGACTGTTGCATAAGAATGGTATCGACCAAAGCACAGAGATGGTCATAGTGCTGGCTTAAAGAGGGGGAGTTGGAGAAGTCTTGCACTAAGAGAAGATCCAAGCATGTTATGATGCCCTGGACTGCATAGTGCTTCAGCGCTGCATCCACTCGTAGACCCAAAGGCTGGTTACCCTCTGGAAGCCCCAAGGCACTTTCTATGTGGATAACTGCTTCCTGAACAAAGTCAGAGATATCATAGGCATCGTATAAGATGCGGGGTTCTGCCTGCTCACGTGCCGTGCCGTATTCGGCCCCGGGAACTGACTCTACCCGACGAACCTTTTCTAGATGAAACAAGGGGACGCCCTGCACAGAATTGACGTACGGTTTAAGTGAGGTTGAAAACATAAAATTCACTTTTTCCGTGTTGTTTCGGAGGTACTGGGGCAGAACTAGCCGTTTGGAGATATCCACGCCTTCAATGCAGGACGTCACATTTGTCATTCGCCCCACTACTTTGTATTTTGAAACAAAGTCTCCAAGACTCTGCATAAGCTCTTTAGGAGGCAGCCCCAGCTCCTCAGCCCCAATGAAATTGATTTGGTAGTCCTGCACATAGGACAGGTACTGCTTTCCCGACTTCCACATTTCCAAATCCGGGGCAATCAACAAATCAAAAATCGCCTGGGTCACGAAAAATGGAAGGTCGTTCCTGTGTATGAAATCAAGGTCATATGACATGTGCACGGAGAAATTCTCGGTATCAAGCCATATGCTGGGCTTGTACCAGTAATGGAGATGGACAGAGTACTGGGGATGTACGGGTGCAGCAGTGTCACGTGAGCCAGAATTCCCAAGTGGTTCACAATTTCCAGATTTCCTAGGAGTTGTTACAGATTTCTTGGGAGTTGTTTCAGATTTCTTGGGGTTTGTTTCAAAAATTTCTGTGGTTGTTTCACAAGTTTCTGTGCCGGTTGTTTCGGGTTCGGTATAGAAGACGGCCGGCGGCCCTCGGAACTCGTCCGGCCTCTCTATGCGGTCGGGCAAGTCGCTTATGATTGGATAGCGGTAGGGACATCCGAGGCCAGCGAGTCGGTAGTCGAGTTGTTTCTGTACGGCGTCAGCCAAATCAGGAAACCGAAACCCTGGATCAGCTAACTGGAGATGTATATTCTGAGCCACCGGAAACAGTGAAGCCACGAACCCTCGGAGCTGCTCCGCCTGCCAGTCGACTGTGGGCAGGTCCCCAGCATGTCTCCTCCATAGGCACACCACCACTGCCACAAGAATGGAGATGAAAAGCATGCTTCAAGTGGTAGACACTGAGCGAATGTGAGCACGTGAGGACATGAGCCGATGTTATATGCAGGATGTTATAAAGTTGAAAAAACAGTGACAAGGTGAGTGGGCTCTGTGTCCCCCCATGGGTTGCGGGGATAGCGCGGTAACAAGCACGTGTTCTGCATATGCACCTATTCTTCATATTCACCTGTGGTTACTACAACCGCCGGGAAATATGAATGTAGGGCTCCCATATATATAAGGGAGTCTGAATCATATCCATCGCCAATTTGAATAACTTATTCAAATATCATCTGTCTGGGGCATACCAAGATGCCTCCTAAAGCCAGACCCACCAATACTCCCATGGATACCGACAACGCCACACCTTTCTTCACTTGACACTTCCTTTGAAGTGTTTATATATCTTGACGAGACTGTGAAGACTGCATCCTTCAGTAACAGTCCTCTGGATATTACAACATGGTCAATCTATGGTCAGAAACCTGATCGTAATCATCGTGCTAAAAATAACTAGGGGGCCATAAAACGTTACCTTTAAACCCACTACTTTTAGCTAGATTGGTTAAAGTGTTTCTATCCCTACTCCAAGGCTCAATACTACTGGTGACTCAACAATTCTGGGAAAAAAAAATTACAAACTGTTTCTCTAATTGGAACATTAAAAATTACTTTGAAGCTATGTCATTTAGGAAGTTTTACAATCATAAAGAGCATAAGCAGTATGGACTAATAATACTAATAATATTAATAAGCAGTATGGACTAATAATATTAATAATATTAATAAGCAGTATGGACTAATAATAATAATAATAGATGAAGCACATGCTAACTTGAGAAGGGGAAAAAAGGAGTAATGCGTGATAAAAATAAATAAGTTTATATCGGAAATAAAATATTCTCTTTGGTTAAGACTGGCGAACCTTAAAAATTTAATACTGTCGAGCTAAAGTTTTTAGTACCTATTGACTAGAAGAATTCTCCTTTTGTTTTTATGAAGTTCGTCTTAAATTAAGTAAAGTTAATATTAAGCGTAAAATTATTTATATAATAGATATAAATACTAATGACATACTTTAATCATTTACCAGAATAGAATTCACGATTGTTCAGACATTCGATTCACTTTCGTTCACCATTAGTATCGTGCCAAGCTCCTTCCAGATTATTTTTTATAATCCTTTGGCTACATTTTTCCTTAAAGCTTTTTACTTCCAAAAATAAGTATTTTACTACTAACAAGATTGAGGAAAAAGGTTTCTTTCAGTAATATTTTACGGTTCTTTCAGTAATATTTTGCGGTTCTTTCAGTAATATTTTACGGTTCTTTCAGTAATATTTTGCGGTTCTTTCAGTAATATTTTACGGTTCTTTCAGTAATATTTTACGGTTCTTTTAGTAATATTTTGCGGTTCTTTCAGTAATATTTTACGGCTCTTTCAGTAATATTTTACGGTTCTTTCAGTAATATTTTGCGGTTCTTTCAGTAATACTTTACGGTTCTTTCAGTAATATTTTGCGGTTCTTTTCAGCCTATGTTTTTCAGTATATGTATTGATATACAGGGATATGTAAGTTAGACCTTACAAGACCAAAGTAGATTAGTCGGTGCGAGGCTGATGAAAAGTTTTCACCCACTAGGAACCTGCACACGGCGTATCCCTGTCGTGTATACAACGTGTCAGGCTGGTGAAGACTTTTCACCCACTGGTAACCTGCACACGGTTCGTCACTGTCCTGCATCCAACGCATCCTCAAAGTACTCTGACTCCGAGTATGCTAAGTACTTGTTGACAGTTCTTTTAGTAATATTTTGCGGTTCTTTTAGTAATATTTTGCGATTCTTTCAGTAATATTTTGCGGTTCTTTCAGTAATATTTTACGGTTCTTTTAGTAATATTTTGCGGTTCTTTCAGTAATATTTTGCGGTTCTTTCAGTAATATTTTACGGTTCTTTTAGTAATATTTTGCGGTTCTTTTAGTAATATTTTGCGGTTCTTTCAGTAATATTTTGCGGTTCTTTCAGTAATATTTTACGGCTCTTTCAGTAATATTTTACGGTTCATTAAGCAATATTTTATGGTTCATTCTATTGCTTCTATATCATTTATTGTCAATATATTTCAACCTATGTTTTAGTATATGTATTGATATACAGGGATATGTAAGTTGTACCTTGCAAGACCAAAGTGGATTAGCCGGTGCGAGGCTGGTGAAGAGATTTCACCCACTATGTTGGAAAATAACTCCGACTAAGAGCGCGCATGGTGCTCTAGGCTTGCAGAGCATTGTACGGATATTTCCCCAAACCTCGGTTGTTAGACCAGCCGAGGACCAACGGAGCATCCGAGGATCAACCTAGTATCAATGAAGGCCAACTCCCACATACATAAGGAGGCCTTTGCCACATCTACTATTAGCTAACTAATCGAATATCTCTAGTGAGGGAGACATACTAAAATGCCTCCCAAATCCAGACCCACCAAAAACTCCTCGTACTGACAGACCCACCAGAACTACTCGTACTGACAGACCCACCAGAACTACTCGTACTGATAATGAGACTCTGCCTCCATCTGAAGTAAACACTTCACCTAAAGTGTTTACATATCTTGATGAGGCAATGAGGTCCATATCCTACAGTAAGAGGGGGCCTCTGGATCGTGAACCATGGGTACTCTACGGGCCACCTGATTCCCCAACATTCCTAGCTGAGCTCGAATTATCACTTCTACACACTGGGATCCTGCACATAGCGTATTACGTTCCGGCATGCAACGCTTCCACGAAGTGCTCTGACTCCGTACATGCTAGGTACTTGTTGACAATATAAGACGTGTTGCTTCCAATTTTTCATTTATAATTTTTCATTTAAATCAAGTAATTCGGTTAACTTAAATAGCACAATACTTTTAAACTGTAAAACAATCAAATCATATAATATAATATGAGTTGGGAACAAGCTAAAAGATTCGGTTCCGGAACTATCGTTACAGAACATGTGGGGTTGAATCTACATGTGTTAGACGTAGCATACGTTTAAAGCCTACACTTTTCTTCACATAAATCGTAGTAGTAATAGTATAGATATGGCAGTAATAGTATAGATATGGCAGTAATAGTATAGATATGGTAGTAGTATAGATATAGTGGTGATAGTATAGATATAGTGGTGATAGTTTATGTCAGACCCACCATAGGTAGGGATCTACCTATGGGGATATTATGCAACCTCTCTGCCTGATACAACGGCTATTGACTCGTCCATGGCACCTTAACCCGTGACTGGGCCTCATCGATTCACCTTACCTCGTGACATGGCGTTTACCCACCCTGCTCCACTCTGGTTGTTCACTAGCTAGCTATATAAGAAACTCGGATTCCCACTGATTGGGAATCCATCAACGAATAAAGACAGCTTAGTAATTAACGTTACAACAAGAATCTAACAGTTTAGATATAGTAGTAATAGTTTAGATACAGTAGTAATAGTATATGTTATGTTCTTCATAACGTGTTTTAACCTAATCTTGTATTCGTTGATGGTTCCCCAAGGAGAGGACCCGGAGTGGCTTATATACCTTGAGAGAAGCGTGACATCGAAAAACTCTCCACCAGAACAATAGTAGCCATCATTGTAGGTGGCCATCATTGTATTGCGCCATTATAAATTCCTTATTACGCCATCATAGGACTTCGTACAATGATGGCCTGGCCATTGTAACAACCGGACTGAGAGACTTCATAATACCTTCATATCCAGGGTCCTGTATATGGTGGATCTAACAGTAGTCGTATAGTAATATTGGCGGTAGTAGTAGTAGTATAGTAATATTGGCGGTGGTAGTAGTAGTATGGTAGTATTGGGGTGGTATTAGTAGTATAGTAATATTGGGGGTGGTATTAGTAGTATAGTAGTAGTAGTCTTTCCATGTGTCTGTAAGTGATGTGGTGGAGACCAAGAAATCATTCCAACCTTGAAACACACTAGAACACACTAGAACTACTCGATATAGTGATCTTTTTTTTTTTTATTTTTAGAGTTCCTCGGTACCATAGGCATAAGATCTTAGCCTATTGTATCAGTGAAATAGTGTCTAAGGAGCCATCAACCGATAGTGATAAATGTATACCACAGTGCACTACACTAATACACACTAATACACACTATTACACACTATTACACACTATTACACACTATTACACACTATTACACACTATTACACACTATTACACACTATTACACACTATTACACACTATTACACACTACACTATATTATAGTATAGTATAGTATAGTATATGTTCTCTAATAACATTTGTTAACCTTAACTTGTATTCGTTGATGGTTCCTCAAAGAGAGAAACTGAGGCGGCTTATATAATTTTGAGAGAAACGGTAGTAATAGAGTAGAGTAGAGTAGCGTAGAGTAGCGTAGAGTAGCGTAGAGTAGAGTAGAGTAGAGTAGAGTAGAGTAGAGTAGAGTAGAGTAGAGTAGCGTAGAGTAGCGTAGAGTAGCGTAGAGTAGAGTAGATTAGAGTAGAGTAGAGTAAAGTAGAGTAAAGCAGTGTAGTGTAGTCAATTGTATTACGGTACACTATAGTGTATCATTGTTTCTGCTTCCTGATTGTAGTATTCACCACTGCTATACTAACACTAGAGTACTTGCTAATGATATATGACTACTACTATATGCTATCAGAAGGAAACTCTCACTGTCCCTTATATCGTTTCCTAATAGTTTTTCCTAATATCTTTTCTTAATATCTTTTCTTAATATCTTTTCTTAATATCTTTTCTTAATAGCTGTCCCTTAATAGCTGTACCCTAATAGCTGTCCCTTAATAGTACCTTAATATAGTCGATATTGCACTTTTGACTTCTAAGCGCACTACTATACTATCACTTGACTACCATTATCACTTACTCCTATTACTAATATCACTACTAAGAGAAGCACCGACTTTACCAAATGTGACCAAATGAAAACGACAAATGGAGTCAAACAATTATAGCAGTGGAAACGTTTTGTCCCGGTGGGAAAAATAATTTGGGAGGTGAACCGCCTATTGATTTATTCCGTTCACGTACCATAATATCACTACATCATACTTTTCATTTTCTTTATAACATGTCTTAACCTAATCTTGTATTCGTTGATGGTTCCTCAATAACAGGAACCGGAGTGGTTTACATAACTTTGAGAGAAACGTGACATCGAAAAACTCTTCACCAGACCAATGGTAGCCATCATTGTACATTGTACGAAGTACTATGATGGCCTGGCCATTATAACAACCGGATTGGGAGGCTTCATAATACCTTCATATGCAGGGCCCTGTGTTTGGCGGATCTAACAGTATAGATATAGTAATAGTATAGACATAGTAATAGTATAGATATAGTACTGGCATAGATATAGTAAGAGTATAGATATAGTAAGAGTATAGATATAGTAAGAGTATAGTCATTGTTAGATTCTTATAAGTACGTTAATTACCTAATCGTAACTATATTCGTTGATACGTCTTTAAGAAGAGGAATCGACTGCCATTAAGTAGTCTGCCGGAAGGTAGCCGAAGGTGTGTAGTAAGGATAAGCGACTCGGAGAGTATCTGGGCACGTGGGCTCAATGTCTATAAGGGCAGAGTACTACCGAATGCGGAATCTATCATCCGTGGTAGAAAAGTACATTCTAGTCTGTTATAGTATAGAGCAGTATAGAGCCTGGAGTGGTGTGGAGTAGTGTAGAGTAGAGTAGAGTGTAGTGTAGTGAAGTAATAATACAATAAAGTGATAAACCTGTATATAGTAATGAAGTGGTATTAATATAGCTTATTCTAGTAGAGAGTAGTGTAGAGTATAGCCTAGTGAGGTATAATAGTGTAGTAGAGTAGAGTAGAGTAGAGTAGAGTATACTATACTATACTCTACTATACTACATTATAGTATAGTATAGTAGAGTATAGTATAGTCAGATAACGCCAGATCCGCAACGACAGTTGCGGCACCAGGAGGTCCAATAATTAACCAGGGTATAACATCCAGAGGATGACTCACACTATAAGGAACTGACCTCATAGTTTCATCAAGATATGTACACAGTTCAGAAAAAGTGTTTACTTCAGGAGCAGGAGGAGAAACGTTATCAGTGCTCATTGAAGTATCATCAATACGAGATCTTTTGGTGGGTCTGGGTTTTTTGGCGGCATCTTGTTATACCTCAAGCAGTTGATGTTCGATTAAAGTTCTAACAATAAATGGGGCGGAGTCCCCATTATATGTATCTGGAGATTCTTCCTTCACTGCTCAATCAATTGTTGCTAGTATAGTAGAGTATAGTATATCGTAGTAGGTTAAAGACTAGTATTACCGTGTAGTGTATAGTGTAGTAGAGTAGCGTACAGTAGCGTACAGTAGAGTAGAGTAGTGAAGTAGCTATACATAAAAAAGTGAAGAAGCAGTATAGAGTAATGAAGTGGTAGTACTATAATTTATTCCAGTAGAGAGTAGAGTTGAGTATAGCCTACTGTGGTACAATAGTATAATATAGTATAGTATAGTATATGTTATGTTCTTTAATACATCTATGCCTAACTTCTTATATTCGTTGATGGTTCCGCAAGAGAGGAATCGGAGTGGCTTATATACCTTTGAGAGAAACGTGGTACCGAAAAACTCTCTACCAGAACAATAGTAAGGATTGTTCTGGAATATTCGAAAGGAGCCATCGGAGCACTTCTTGCATAGATGGCTAAACGCCGTATCACCATTGTAACAATCGGACTGAGAGGCTTCATAATACCTTCATAGGCAGGGCCCTGTCTATGGTGGATCTAACAGTATAGTATAGTATAGTATAGTGTTAGATCCAAAATAGGTAGAAAACTTCCTATAGATACAATATGAAGCCTACGATGTCCGATTCTAGTAGTGTCTACTACAATTGCCGTGACACGGCATTTGCTCGTTGTGACAAGTCGTGAAACCGAGGCCCTTTTATGTTTTTCGACCATTCCAGAAACAATCCTTACCATTCATTGTTCTGGTGGAGAGTTTTTCGGTGCCACGTTTCTCTTAAAGTTAAACCGCTTCGGTTCCTCTTATTGAGAAACCATCAAAGAATACAAGTTTAGGTTAAATCACGTTATAAGGAATATTCCACTTATGATTGTTATTAAATATATAAACGAAATAATGTCAGACTCACCATAGGTATGGATCTACCTATGGGGATATTATGAAACTTCTCTGCCTGATACAATGGCTATTGTTACTCAGCCTTCTACTCAGCCTTCTACTCAGCCTTCTACTCAGACGCATTGTACGGAGTACTAGAATGAACTGAGGTGAGTACAACAATGATCGCTAAGGAGTTGTTCCGCAGAGATCTCTACTCTTGAAAAGTTATATAACTAACTCAGATTCCTCCCTTGAGGAATCATCAACGAATAAAGATAACTTAGTACTTAACGTTATAACTGTTTGGAATTGTTGTATACACTCCCATAATCTGGAATAGGTATCACGTTAAGTTTCCATCAAGCGTCTTAACTTTGGTACTTCAGTAACCAATTCTGTAGTTTCCATTCTATCTTTATCTATATTAAACTAGAGTGTCCTTGACTTGTTGTTCCAATTGATACCGTTCAAGTCTGAGCGGGACCCTCTCTATATATAGTCAGGTCTGGGACTCCAGCCCTAACCCACTCAGCACCCCTACAGTCTTTTTCAATACTACTCGAACCAGCGCAGCAAAACGTTTCGTACCAAGAAGACAAAATGGTTCAAACCAGCGTGGTAAAACGATTCAAACCACACTAGCAAAATTAAACAAACCAATACAACACATAACCCCTTACTAACAAGTTGTTGTATACAGGATATCAAGGAAACCAGTTCAGTTCAGTTCAGATCAGTTCAGTTCCGTCCGTTTTTCACCCTTGAGTGAATTGGTACTGCAAGACTTTTGTCCCAAATTTCGTACCATATGAGGCAATCGTCCAGATTTAAAGTTTCAGAATATTGAATTCTAATGAAAGTTGGTGTGAAACATTATGCAATTTGGTTTGATAGACTTTGCGAAGAAGTACGAAACTTTTTGAGTTATTGGTTAGATTAATTTTGCTAGACTGGTTTGAATCGTTTTGAAAAACACTGTAATAGTCAGTCATAGTCAGTCATAGTATTAATAGTCAGTCATAGTATTAATAGTCAGTCATAGTATTAATATTAGTCATAGTAGTAATAGTCAGTCACAGTAGTAATAATAGTCATAGTAGTAATAGTAGTAATAGTAGTCACAGTAGTAATAGTAGTCACAGTAGTAATAGTCAGTCATAGTAGTAATAGTCAGTCACAGTAGTAATAGTAGTCACAGTAGTAATAATAGTCATAGTAGTAATAGTAGTAATAGTAGTCACAGTAGTAATAGTAGTCACAGTAGTAATAGTCAGTCATAGTAGTAATAGTCAGTCACAGTAGTAATAGTAGTCACAGTAGTAATAATAGTCATAGTAGTAATAGTAGTAATAGTAGTCACAGTAGTAATAGTAGTCATAGTAGTAATAGTAGTCACAGTAGTAATAGTCAGTCACAGTAGTAATAGTCAGTCATAGTAGTAATAGTCAGTCATAGTAGTAATAGTCAGTCACAGTAGTAATAGTAGTCACAGTAGTAATAATAGTCATAGTAGTAATAGTAGTAATAGTAGTCACAGTAGTAATAGTAGTCACAGTAGTAATAGTCAGTCATAGTAGTAATAGTCAGTCACAGTAGTAATAGTAGTCACAGTAGTAATAATAGTCATAGTAGTAATAGTAGTAATAGTAGTCACAGTAGTAATAATAGTCATAGTAGTAATAGTAGTCACAGTAGTCACAGTAGTAATAATAGTAACAGTAGTAATAGTAGTCACAGTAGTCATACCAATAGTTGTTAGATTGCGGTTACGTTAGGTACTCTGTTTACGATGTTTTTTGGTTGGTGATTCCTCTGAAGAAAGAACCAAACCACCTTATATAGACAAATCCGGCATAGGAGAAGAATAGAGGTCGTAATAAGGGCCAAAGGGACCGCTCAACCTCTGGTCGATCAGTACAGGGTTCAACATCCACATAGGTAGTTTACTACTCTTGATGAGTCTAACAATAGTAGTCATAGTAATAATAGTACTTCAGCACTACTCACTACTTAATTAAAACATAGTATTGACGGTTCTTTTTTTTGTTTTTCGGTGTTTTTTTGTGTTGATTACGACCATGGAGACGTTTGCACCCGTACACCAGCACCAGCTCCCAATCTCTTCGCACCCACATCATGCACGTTGCACCCATCTCAAAATAAAGACATTAAATCACAGATAATACCTCAATACCTCAATACCTCAATACCCAAATATCCAAATACCTCAATACCCCAATACCTAAATACCCCAATACCTCAATACCCAAATACCCAAATACCCCTAATGAGCGTGCCCCTGGTTCCCATCGAAACACAGGAGGTGCCCGAACTGCAGGAACAGCAATATGTACATGACGTATATAACGAAATCGCATCCCATTTCTCCCAGACCCGTTACAAGCCGTGGCCCATAGTAGAGCGTTTTCTCACGGCTCAACCAGACTATACTCTTGGACTCGATGTTGGGTGTGGCAACGGCAAGTACTTAGGGGTTAACCGCAAGCTTGTGGTGGTCGGACTGGATCGGTCCGATGGCTTGGTGGGCTGTGCTCAAGAAAATTCCCACAATCAGCACCTTTTGGCGGTGGCCGATGGGCTCCACCTTCCTCATCCAGACAACCGGTTCGATTTTGCCATCTCCATAGCTGTGATTCATCATTTTGCCACGGAAGACCGTAGAATAGATGCCATCCGCCATATTCTCCTGAAATTGAAGCCTGGAGGTCATCTTTTGGTTTACTGTTGGGCTTTGGAGCAGGCAACTTCCAGACGGGGGTATAAGGAGGGAGATGACCAGGATATTTTGATTCCCTGGGTGCTCAACCGAAGTGCAGGAAAGAAGGGCTTAAAAAAGGGGGAGAAAGGGGACGAAGAAAAAAATTCCGCTTCAGATACAAAGTATAGGTATTACCATCTCTATAAAGAAGGAGAATTGACGGATAATGCGGTGCGTGCAGGAGGAGAAGTGGTAGAGTCGGGTTACGAGAAGGATAATTGGTGGGCCATAATCGCAAGACCAAAGTGTTAATAAATTTCTTTGCGGAGGTACTACTCACTTTTTGTCAACATACGGAGTCAAGGTATAGTTTGGAAAAACACTGTATCTATATAGCTAAAAAACCCATGATATCGAAGATACTTAAGCAGATATTTAAGCAGTTTAAAAATAATTGTACATCACCAATCATCACTCACATAACACCAGTTTCGACATTTTTTTTAGTGATTTCTTGAACTTGTAGCAGGGTCAAAATTTATCCACACTTCACAGTTCTATGCACTTGGTATATATATACGTTTATTCATAGGCTACAAGACTATAAATGCGGGTCAGAGAAAACTTCAAAATGAAGTGGAAAAACTCCGAGAGAACACCGAAGTGTTTAGAGAATTGAAAGTTTGCATAGTGAGTTTTGAGACCTCCGTCTATGAACGCTTTTTAATGAAATCAAGTTTAAAAGCGTCGTTGATAAAACGGTTTGGTCTTAGTGAGTGCGGTGTCACGGTCTCTCTAAAGATCACCAGACTCTAATCAATTGGCACCAAGTGTCTAGCCAAACGCACGTGTCCAGGTGAGTAGCCTATAGTGTGTAGTGTGTAGTGTGTAGTGTGTAGTGTGTAGTGTGTAGTGTGTAGTGTGTAGTGTGTAGTGTGTAGTGTGTAGTGTGTAGTGTGTAGTGTGTAGTGTGTAGGGTGTAGTGTGTAGTGTGTAGTGTGTAGTGTGTAGTGTGTAGTGTGTAGTGTGTAGTCTGTAGTCTGTAGTCTGTAGTCTGTAGTCTGTAGTCTGTAGTCTGTAGTCTGTAGTCTGTAGTCTGTAGTAAGGAATACCTTTGTCTGATTTTGATTCTGGCATAGAAACCAAACGTCAAGTCAAACGTAGAGACAGTCAAAATTGTCATCATCCTTAACCCCACCCTCAACTAATCTACTAAGCTACCTACTGCTCTACTGCTCTACTGCTCTACTGCTCCACTATCTTACTGCGCCACTGTTCTAACTTTGCTCTCTACTGTGATTGAGACTGTCTATATTCTACGTATTGTACCCACACAGATAATGATAGTTGAAGCCTTCGATGACCTCAAGCGTTCTGGTCTGTTTGCATAAGAGCCTTTCATGATGTGGGTCCAAGCCAGAGAATGCTTTAAATATAATCTCGGGAAAGAGACGAAAAAGAAAAAATGGATACAAGAATACGCCCATACGATGTGTTTCTAATGATGTATAAAATAGTTTTGGTGTCTGATTTCTTCCTTTCCTCTACTCTTTTACTGGTGATTTGTGCATTCTTTTACTGGAGATTTCCACTCCTTTACTGGAGATTTCCACTCCTTTACTGGAGATTTCCACTCTTTTACTGGAGATTTCCACTCTTTTACTGGAGATTTCCACTCCTTTACTGCAGATTTCCACTCTTTTACTGCAGATTTCCACTCCTTTACTGCAGATTTCCACTCCTTTACTGCAGATTTCCACTCCTTTATTGCAGATTTCCACTCCTTTACTGCAGATTTCCACTCCTTTACTGCAGATTTCCACTCCTTTACTGCAGATTTTGTTGAACGTTAGCATATACCAATTGGTATACAGGAACCGTTATATAGTTGAACTGCAATAACTCTCTTGAATGAGCGACTTGGGTAATCAGTTCTGTCATCTGTCTTGTAACTCTATTGCTATGTAAAGTAGTGAGTTCGTGATCTCTGTTTCACAATTGATGCCTCGCAATACTGAGCAGGATCCTGGCTTTATATAGTTATTCCTGGGGACTCCCAAACGATCTCTCTCCTTCGTCAAACTCCCTCATCTATATAGTCTTCTCCAAGACAATGCTGAGAGTTAGACGGGAGCTACACGGGAGCCCATAGAGCCCTAGCTCTACCTTTGTCTCTTCTTCAACAATACCCATCATTGTTTCATCAGGATAGCTTGGCATGAGCATGCAGTACCCGCACATGTACTGGTCTCAAGTTCATCAGTCACATGTCGCGTGTTCCAACACATCCAACGCCTCTACGAAGTACATCGTCTCCGTACATGCTAGGTACTCGTTGACATAAGGCCACTAAGTCAAGCCTGGGAATTGTGCAGAAAATAATGTGAGCAATGCCCAAACAACAGTCGTGCAGTGTCTGTACCATGCCCAGACCAATTTAGAGAATTGAAAGTTTGCACAGTGAGTTTTTAGACCTCCGTCTATGGAGGCTTTTGCGATATTGCTGAGGAGGGCGTATTTCAAGTAGTCATAGTCATAGGAAGTATATAAAGGAATGGTATTAAAAGACATTATAGTTTTATCGGAGTACTATTATACATAGTATTACAGAGTAATAGTTTAGTAGACTTGTCCAAAAAGTGAGACTGAGGATTAGTATAGACATAGACATAGACATAGATATACATAGTTGGTATAGCTGATATAGTCTGATTTACTGACTGACTTACTGACATAGTTAATATAAATAGACAGCTTAGTTAGTGGGCAGGATAGACAGATAGACTGGTAACAGGGAGACATTTTCTGTGAGTTTTGAAGCCTCCGTCTATGAAGGCTTTTTTTAATGAAGTCGAGTTAAAAGCGTCTTCGATAAAACGACTTGAAATAGGAAATGTTCTTGCGCGTTAAATCAGGCGTCAATGGACTCAAGGCATCAATGGACTCAAGGCATCAGGGGCTTCAATATCAATCCGTCTTTTTGTTGGTTTTCGATAAGTAATAAGAATCTTGACATAATAGTAATAGAAATCATGCTTTTTGAAATCAGTATCAGGGTTTCCAACAGCGTATTGAATCGAGGGAGTTCCTGACATCTTGCACTCTTCCCAAATGACTGCAGCAATGGAACATTCAAAGAAAATAGGTTGAACCTTGTCCAAAATTGCAGTAGAGTAAGGAATACCACAAAGAGGACAACTGGATGTTGGTAAAATGTGTTGTAAATCATTTCCAAGATGAAATAGTTGAACGTAGTCATAAGGATAATGAGTGCAAGTGGTTTTCTTGCACTTCATCCAGTATTTCGGCCAATCTCTGGTGCCAGAAAGTTCTTTGATGGTAGCACTGGTCATCAAATGATGATAGACCTTTGCTTGTTTGCTTCAACTCTTAAAAAGAGCGTCGGTAAACATTCGGTCTTTATAACGCAGGGGAGTGTCCTTATAAGGTTCTTGAACACTCTGAATGAGGTCGCTTCTCAGTTGTAAGACATAGGCACCTCGTGGCCCTGAATTAAACTTCCCATTGAAGTTCCAATGATCCTGAGAACTGTCCAGCTCGTAGAATCGTCTTGATAATTTAGAAATAAGGATCGGAAATATTCTAGATATGGTGTACGGGTTTTATGGTTCTGGTGTACTGATGCATCCTTATGTGACTTCCTCTTCTGGTGCGAAATCAACTACATGACACGTAAAGACCAATTGGTCAGGGCTACTGATCTAGATGCTTTGAGTTGCAGGCGAAGCGCCAATGAAAAGGGCTACTTCAATCCTCCAGACCCGTACATCTCCCCGCTTGTCACTGCATACGATCTGTGTCTACAGTACTGTGATGGTTATACGCAGTACTCCGCCAACAAGACCCTCCGCCATGCTTTCCGAGACCTCAAGTATCCGTTGATCAACCGAGGGACGTTTTACCGGACACAGTCTGTGGACCGGCTCGTCTCGGGTTTTATCGCTGAACACAGCAAGTGCCAGATTGTTGCCCTCGGAGGTGGCTCAGATACGAGGGCGTTCCGGGTCCTCGGGACTAAAGCCGCCGAGCACGTGACTTATGCTGAGCTCGACTTCCCTGAGCAAACCAGGGTAAAAAGAATGGCTATACTGAATCTGCCGCTTCTCCAGAAGGCAATTGGGTGGACAATGGGGGAGACGCTGATAATCGGACTGGAGACTGGCCCCGAGCGCAGATCCGGTGCAGAGACGAGATCCGGGGTCGAGGGTAGATCCGGGGCTGTCTCCGCGGTCCAAGGTGCAACTGGGAATATAACTGGCGCAGAGTTCCGGGAATTGCCCTCGGATCTCCATATCGACCGCTACCACTTGGTCGGAATCGACTTACGGGGGCTTTCCGGCCTGCCGCCGGATTCCCTCTCGTTTTTGGACCCGCGCACGCCCACGCTCCTCCTAAGCGAGTGTGTACTCTGTTACCTCACGCCAGACGAAAATGTACGGGTTTTGGAATTCTGGAGACAGTGTTTGGATCACGTGTCCATCGCCATGTATGACCCAATGGGGTTAAATGATGCGTTTGGCCGGACCATGGCGGAAAACTTGGCCCAAAGAGGCTTGGACCTCGGTTCTTTTGTGCAGTACCCCGACCTTGCATCCCGAAAGGCCTTTTTCAAAACTCTCGGGTTTCGCCCCTACCTTACGGATTTGGCCCTGGTAGGGGGCTACGGGGACCCGGAATTGGCCTGGATTCCGGCCCTGGAATGGTCACGTGTTTCCCGCTTGGAGATGATCGACGAGGTTGAGGAGATCTCCATGCTCTTAAAACACTACTGCTTGATATATGCTGAGCATAACATTTCGCTGCAGTTTGTGGAGAAACTAAAATGGCACGATGTTTGACTGTGTAGATTTGATAATTCCATATCAGCCAGAAGTGATGGGGAATCAGGCGGCCCGTAGAGTAACCATGGTTCAAGATCCAGAGGGCCC
>NKZD01001895.1:0-40485 GCA_002370635.1 Metschnikowia cerradonensis | reverse complement strand
TAGGGTATAGTGTATAGTATGGTGTAGGGTATAGTGTATAGTATGGTGTAGGGTATAGTGTATAGTATGGTGTAGGGTATAGTGTATAGGATGGTGTAGGGTATAGTGTATAGTATGGTGTAGGGTATAGTGTATAGTATGGTGTAGGGTATAGTGTATAGTATGGTGTACAGCATATAGAGCATAGTTTAAAGAGTATAGTACTATTCACAGTAGTACAATGTATTGAGCGTTATAACATACGTTGTCATAATCAATAATGGTTATGTCGTTATTTGCCAATAACTCCAAAAGCTGTGGGACTATAGTAATCATTAATATTTCTTGATATCTTAGGTTATTTCTTGATATCTTAGGGTATTTCTTGATATCTTAGGTTAATTCTTGATATGTTAGTTAGCTGGCTACTAATCTGTACTAGGAAATTCGTCTTGTAGTCACAAGTGATGCCGCTCAACCTCAACCTCAACCTCAACCTCAACCTCAACTTCAACTTCAACTTCAACCTCAACTTCTGTTGTACTTTGTCATCTAATAACTCATAAATTGGAACGATTATCTCTAAACTATACTCGACCCCAACGTCGTCTCTTATTCTGTAGTAGGTATCTCACAGTCTTGTGGGCTGCTCTCTTATGTTTCTTCTCGACTTCCTCCGAATACCTTGACGATTTCCCATCCTGATAACAACTATCAGATCTCTCTGTATTCTGATCCTTCACACTTTCTTGCAGCTCTTCTCTGAGCACATCAAGACTCACTTTATGGTTTCCCGGTGTCTGAATATTCTTAATTCCACCTTCACCAGCATACTCTCTTAGCTTGTTAATGTAATCCTCTAGGTTCAGTATTATCCCTCGACGTCCGAGTCCCTTCCCAAGAGTTTCCTCTGAGTCCCATTCCAGAATTCTGTCGTAACACATATCAGTCTTACTGCTAAACCTTTGCTTCACTGCAATAGCTAGACCTTTGCTTCACTGCAATAGCTAGACCTTTGCTTCACTGCAATAGCTAGACCTTTGCTTCACTGCAATAGCTAAGACCATTCTTAAGCACACTCACCCTAACATAGGGAAGCATATTTCCTGTTGGTTAATATCTTCCTTCCAGAAGTTCTCCAAGACCACATGTCTTGCTTTCGCTAGACCATTATCCTTTAGTGCGAATACCCAATTGGCACCTCTCGGTTTCTGCCCTTCTGGTAATTCATCCCACTCAAAGGTTCCGTTCGTATCATGAGCACCCATTGCTTTGTCAGGCGCTTCGTTCCAAAGTTCCCCTCAGACGCATGACAATCTTTATAACACATCAGGACATCTCCAACTTCATTTGGTTGAGCTTCTAGAGTCCGAACCCAATCAATCTCTAACAGATCGATCACCGATGAATCAAACAACTTCAACCTAGAGCGGAATTCCCTTTATATATACTTGAGATTTAGTTTCCTTGGACTCCTTGCTCCTGCATCGGACTTGTTAGTACATTGTCTTAAGTCAAACCTGACTTCTTCTGATAACAAGACCTGGTTATAATAATAATTTGCACTCCTTGCATTCTGTACTGCAGGCAACACATAAATTATAAAGTGTTTAGTATGGTTTAGTATGGTTTAGTATGGTGTTAAATATGGTGTAGTGTTTAGTATGGTGTTTAGTATGGTTTAGTATGGTTTAGTATGGTTTAGTATGGTTTAGTATGGTGTTAAATATGGTGTACTGTTTAGTATGGTGTACTGTTTAGTATGGTGTACTGTTTAGTATGGTGTACTGTGCTTGGTTGAGCGCAGTGGAGAGACGTTTATAGACGAGCTCAGTAATGGAACCAAGTACCCGAGTCACCTGATCTGGCACCTGATCTGATCTATAATAATTTTTGGTCCACCTGATCTGATCTCTAGTTCACCTTATCTGACAGCTGATCTGGTACCTAATCTGACACCTAATCTGGACCACCTGATTTTGCACCTGATGTGGGTCACGTGACAAAGAACCTTATAGCCATAAAAAAACATAAAATAAAATAGATTGCTTCTTCTTCAAAAATTAAAAAAAAAGAATAAAAAAAAAACAACTTTTAAACCTCCAAAAGATAGAAAGAAAAAAAAAATCAAAAAAGATTCCAAAAATAAATAAAAAATGGGAAAGGGTCTTGAACTTGGGGAATTTTACTGGATACGGTACTGCATATAACACCACCCGATTCTCTCTCTCTCTCTCTCTCTCTCTCTCGCGACTCATGCTCAGCTAAACTGCTTTGTGCTCTATTCTCCCCATATCTAACTCCAGATTTCCCGTCTGGCCCACTATTTTCTCTGGGCTTCACTCTCCTGTTCCTTAGGCTTAGGAAGTGCTTTCGGTGTTCATTCCTGCACATTTCTTGTTCCCCATATTCTGCTTCTGCTCAGACACTGCCGTTGAGTTGCCGGCTCTTTTGCCTTCTGTCCACTCCGATCCATCATTCAGCTCCCCACTGTCCACTGTCCACTGTACATCTATACAGTCTACTTTCCACTGTTCCCCACTGTTCTCCATTGTCCACTCATACAGTCTACAGTACTAAATATAGGACTGATCCAGTCTACTGTCCACAGTCTACTGTTCATTTATATAGCCTCGTGTCTAGTGTTCATCCATACAGTCTACTGTCCTGTTAATCCATACAGTCTACTGTCCTGTTAATCCATACAGTCTACTGTCCTGTTAATCTATACAGTCTACTGTCCTGTTCATCTATACAGTACAATCTACTGTCTACTCCACTGACTGATTCCAGACTGATTCCAGACTGATTCCAGACTGATCCAGACTGATCCAGACTGATCCCTGATTCCAGGCTGATTCCTGACTGTATTGCGACTTACTGACTGAGTACCAGAGACTGATTACTAGCATCTGAATTTCAATACTGATCTGCACTGAGTATATCAGAGAGTTGACTGATACTAATACTGCTGGTACTGATACTATCACTGGATACTGAGTATATCAGAGACTTGATTCTAAGACTGGATACTATCTGATCTCAAGTTATCTATCTGTGTGATCTATCTGCCTGAATCTCTCTCATCCTCTGCCTGATTCTGTCTGATAACTGACATAATTATTGAATTCACAGACCAATAATACTGACAGACATACTCATTGGCTGAAGTACAGATATCAAAGAATATCATACCGTTCAAATAGAAGATCCTCTGACGACTGATCCTTCTACTGACCATATTTACTTCTATCGGTGATCCACTAGTGTCTACTACTAGTTTTCCACCAGTGATCCACAACTAGATATCTTACTAGTGTTACTGTCTAGCGACATAATGAACCCCGAGAAATCTAGACGGGGAAAGCTCGCGTCATACTTCTCCGGGTCGATGAACTTGCACCGGCTGCACGAGCACAAAACGTTGGACTACGACGGAAACGACTTCCAAGAAATCAACGATGCCATTCTCCTGGAAAGACGCAACTCCATCAACCAACGCTCGCATATCCTGCAGCTCAACTTCAATAACTCCCGTCTTTTGCAGCTCCCCACGGAGATCCTTCTCCAAATATTTAAGTATTTGGACAAACACGACTTGTACTCGCTCTTGACGGTGTGCCGGGAGTTTGCTGATCTCATAGTGGAAATCCTTTGGTTCCGCCCCAATATGCAGAGTGATACGACTTTCAAGAAGATCCGCCACATCATGACTTTGCCCCGCTCCATGACCCATTGGGATTACCGCAACTATATCAAGCGGTTGAACTTATCGTTCATGACCAAATTGGTGGACGATAATCTCTTGAATCTCTTTGCAGGGTGTCCCAAATTGGAGCGTTTGACGCTTGTCAATTGCATCAAGCTTTCTCATAAGCCCATCTCCAATGTGTTAGCCAACTGCTCCAAATTACAGTCCATCGACATGACTGGCGTACAGGATGTGCAGGACGATATTATCTATGCCCTAGCGCAGAACTGTGGCCGGTTACAAGGTTTGTATGCTCCCGGGTGTGGCAATATCTCCGAAGATGCCATCGTCAAGCTCTTGAAATCGTGCCCGATGTTGAAACGCATCAAATTCAACAATAGTGAAAATATCACCGATGCTAGCATCTTGGCCATGTACCAGAACTGCAAGTCGCTTGTGGAAATCGATTTGCACAATTGTCCAAACGTCACCGATACGTATTTGAAGAAGATCTTTGCTGAGCTTCTGCAATTACGAGAATTCCGGATCAGTAATGCAGCAGGAATCTCCGATGACTTGTTTGAGGCCATTCCCGAAGACTATTTCTTGGATAAACTCAGAATCATCGATGTCACCGGGTGCAATGCCATCACCGACCGGCTCGTGGAACGAATGGTCAAGTGTGCTCCGCGATTACGGAATGTTGTGCTCTCCAAATGCATGCAGATTGGCGATACCTCTCTACATCACTTGACCAAGTTGGGGCGCAGCTTACACTATATCCATCTTGGGCATTGTGCTCTGATCACTGATTATGGTGTGCAAGTGTTGGTGAGGTCATGTCATCGCATCCAGTACATTGATCTTGCATGCTGCTCGCAGCTTACGGACTGGACGTTGATTGAGCTATCGACTTTGCCAAAATTGAGGAGAATTGGACTTGTCAAATGCAACTTGATCTCCGATTCGGGAATCATGGAGCTTGTGCGTCGCCGAGGAGAGCAGGACTGCCTTGAAAGAGTCCACTTGTCGTACTGTACCAACTTGACCATTGGGCCGGTGTACTTGCTTTTGAAGAACTGCCCCAGATTGACGCATCTATCACTTACGGGAATCTCAGCTTTTCTCCGAAGAGAAATCACGCAGTACTGCCGAGATCCTCCGCCCGACTTTACCGAGAACCAGAAATCGCTGTTTTGTGTTTTCTCGGGCCACGGCGTGGTACAGCTCCGAAACTATCTTGGGGCATTGATGGAGCAGAGAGCATATCTCGTGGAGCAGTTGGGATTCCAGGAAGATGTAGCAGCATTGTTGCCAGACCGGAGAAGAGGCGAGGAAAACGCCAGCCAACCCAATCAGTTCCAAACTCAGGGTAACCAGGCCAATCAAGCGACTCAGTTCCAAAACCAGGGTAATCAGGCGCAACAAAATAACCAATTGTCGCAGATCACCATTCCTGGAAACGTCCCCAACCAAGCATTCATTACTCCAGTCAGAGATACGCCCCCACCGCCCGATGAAGTCCTAGGAAATGCAGCGTTCCCCGAATCGTACGACGACCAAAGCACCGAGGTGCAGCTCAACGACGACGACATGATGGCATGGGCAGCGCAAAGAGGACTCGGGGACTTGAGACGAATGAGGACCAATCAGATGGTGTTGAACGACACGCTAGGCGAGCGGTACAACGAAACAGACGCCATTCTTCGGCAGTTGCTTGCGCTCGAGCAGCAGAACCGTGACCGGTTGGCCACGTACCAGAACCTCTCGAGGGAGATCCGGGCGGATTTCTTTGGGCACAGCGATGAGATCCGGCCAGGCAACGCACCGCACATCGTGCAGCCGCCAGTTTTCGCCAGCGAAGACGTGGTTAACGGAACAATCGAGGATACGGACATGGAGCCTGCAGACTTGTTCCCTCGTAACGGCAACGGCGGCCGCTCCGTACAGAACCAAAGGAATCCGTAAGCTCAGTTCTCTAATAAATCAATAGTATGTTTTGTGTAGTGAACCGAGTAGAGGTATGAGTGTATAAGTAGAAGAGTGACAAGTAGTATAGAGTATAAATATATAGGTGGTACACTAGAGCAGTAGTACAGAGTATAAGTAGCAGAGTGGGGGGAGTAGTCAGTTTCTACCTATGACCTCTTTTACTATGATAGCTTACCAATAGAGGTGTATTATAGAGACGCTACTAAAGGTAGTGGAGAGTACAAGCAGTAGAGACTAGAGGCTAGGAAGTAGAAGTAGTAAAGACTATAAGTAATAAACACTATACAGAGCCGCAAGAGCCTCTGGACAAGCTGCCGTTTCATTTATGAGTAAACAACCCAACGACTGATTGACTGAATACCACCATCACTATTCCATCACTATCGCTATGAATGTGACTTGATGACTGAATAGGCAATGGTGAGTACACCATACAAGTACCACAATAGTATACAGGTACTTAGGTGGTACAGGTCCTTAGACAGATTTATTTTGGTCGGTTTTATTGTTTGATCTATTGACAAACCAAATGAAAAATGGCATTGCTTCTGAAGACAGTTCGTCTCTAATACTCAGTGACTACCCATTGGTTTCCTTTACAGCGTTCAATGACACTAAGGAGCCGCTCCACATCCTGTCGTTAAAATTAAATGGTACAAAATTGAATTTCTTGTTTTATGAAATTTCGAAGAAAGTTCAAGTGGAGTTCGATTTGTATATTAGCTACGTACACTATAAGTGGTATTAATACTATACAGAGAGTATGAGAAGTAGAGAGAAGGAGAGAGAAGTAGAGAGATCAAAATGTGTCTGAAAGTATGGCAGTGAAGGCTTTCAGCGCCGAGACAACCATAGGACATATTAAAGAATGTTTTGAATCATGGGAAGCAAGTGAAGCTAATTGGGAATCCTACGTTAAGATGGCTGAAAGATCAGTTAGAATCCAGAATACTTTAGGAAAAGAAGTGAAGTTTCAAGAACTCGAAGGTCAAATACCAGTAAGATTCTTCAAGATCCTTAGAAGGATTCCCCTCTAAAGTGATTACGAATGCATTCAAGAAAGAATTAAAGAGAGGGGCCGGGAAGTTTCCTAAATCTGACTGGAATGAGGTCGATTGGCAGGTAAATTTACGGATTGTCCGACTCAAGATCGCATCACTTAACGAAGAAGATAATGTGATAAGAGTCAGACATGGATCAAACAAAGTTGGTCAAACCAAGGGCGGTCTGATCAAAGATGGCTCAAACAAATCCAAATCCAAAACCAAGAATCAGTCTCAGGTAACATGCTATATGTTAACGCGTGAGCACATGACGCATATGTGTTAGAGCCCAAAGGTTGAGATTGCGCGATTTAAGCACAGCGCTTAAGTCGCTCACTCCAATATAAAAGGAGGGGCCGCACCCACGCTTCTAAGGTCAGGAGTTCTCTCAGGACAATTGAGAATAACACGGATTAGCCCTAGATCACACTCAATAAATACAAGTCTGATAATTAACACTATAACTGTGGTGGAAAGGGACACTATCAGGCAACATGTAAACAACCGAAAAAAAGAGAATGGAGCTTATATATCGGATGAACTGCACAGTCCGTATTACTTACGCCGAGAGGTGGAATTTGGAATTTGTATGGGATTCTGGAAACGATGTGAACACCGTTAACCAATTAGAGTTATTCTAAACGTTCAACGAAGGATCTATTAGGTTTAAAGTGGCAGATTCGAGATATATATAATAGCAGATGGAATTGTTGGAACGATACCTATTCTATTTGGCAAAGCAAAGAAGAAAGTTGTGCTATGCAAAGTGTTCTCTATGGCAAGTGCATCACACAACTTGTTTTCGCCAAAAAAAAAAAGCTTCGGCAGACGACGCTCATACGGATTCAAAGAACGGATTAGTTATATCTGAAGAAGATGGCTATGAAGTGATTGGTGGATCGTTAGAACGGGAGAAGAAATACTTGTTTACGTTGACGGTGCTTGCTCCAGGTATTCAAGGTATGGTATACCGGATCAGAGAAGTGAGTTCTCAGATAGATTGAGAGAGCACGTCTTCAAGAGAGTTAAAGTTGCTCGCAAAAGAAAAGCATGTTCCGTTCAAGGAAATTGATAAAGAGCAAATAATCGAGAGAAGCAGAGAGAAGTAGAGAGAAGTAGAGAGAAGTAGAGAGAAGTAGTAGAAAGCTTAATCTGGCTTTTTTCAAGGTCTCATCAACGAATAAAGATAACTTAGTACTCAACGTCACAAAAAAATCTAACAACTACTATACTAATACTGACTACCACTGTTATGTTATTTATAAGGTGCCTTAACCTAATCTTGTATTCGTTGATGGTTCCTCAAAGAGAGGAACCGGTGTGGTTTATATACGTTGAGAGAAACGTGACATCGAAAAACTCTCCAACAGAACAATGGTCAGGATTGTTCCAGAATATTCGAAAGGACCATCATAGTTCTTCATACAACGATGGCCGATGGTCGTGACACGGCGTTTGCAACGGCCATTGTAACAACCGGACTGAGAGGCTTCATAATACCTTCATAGGTAGGGCCCTGCCTATGGCGGATCTAACAACCACTATATTATTCTACTACTGACCACTACATTATTCTACTACTGACCACTACATTATTCTACTACTGACCACTACATTATTCTACTACTGAATGTCAGACCCTCCATAGGTAGGGATCTACCTATGGGGATATTATGCAACCCCTCTGCCTGATACAATGGCTATTGACTCATCCATGGCACCTTAACCCGCGACTTGGCCTCATCGATTCACCTTACCTCGTGATATGGCGTTTAACCACCCTGCTCCACTCTGGTTGTTTTCTAGCTAGCTATATAAGGTGCTCGGATTCCCACTTATTGGGAATCCATCAACGAATAAAGACAGCTTAGTACTTAACGTTACAACAAGAATCTAACACTGAACACTATATTATGATACTACTGACCACTATATTATGACACTGACCACTATATTGTTCTACTGACTTTACTGACTAGTATTTAGAATCAGGCCATTTTGCTTTCGATGGCTTTGGCCAATTACAACTTCAACATCCAGAAATTGGTGACGTTTGAGAATAGTTTTGGGAAAATCGTTGAAATCATCGAGAAGGAGGGTGGAATTTGTAGCTCCATCTTGGCTCCATCTTGACAAAAGACTGGATGAACCTCGTAACTAACCTTTTGAGTTACACCGCCTCCAACCAGAAGTTCTTATTGACCAAGTAGATGTTATTTATACACAAGTACCATGTCCCTAAGTCTACCTACTCTACTCTATACCCACTCTACCCAACCATAAGCTGGTCTAGTACTTTACCTAACCATGATCTGGTGTACTACTCTACCTAACCATAATCTGGTGTACTACTCTACCTAACCATAATCTGGTCTAGTACTCTACCTGTCTTTTTTCACTCACTATATTCACCATACTCTGTTTTTTGCTATACTCGTTCCTCTAATTGAGACGATTTTGACTCATGACAAGAAAACAATGTCAAAGCAAAGTCTTTAGCGTTTCTTATCATCTTATACACATGACGTTTTACTAAAATTGGCTCTGATAGCGAAGGCCCTTGATATAGATAACATACTGAACATGGACTCTTTTTATGCTGAATCTTTGGACGCAATACTGAACCGGGGCGTTATTCAAATCTTAGCAGAATCCCTGGAACCGTCATTTTCTTTTCTGTGCCGCAATGACTAATGGGGAATCGACTCAAGTGAATCGACTCAAGTTATTCTTGGGTATGATCTGCTAGACCTTGAGAATATCTTCCAGAACGAGTCATAACCGACGTCGAAACCCGAGTGTGGAGAGAGATAGAGAGAGAGAGAGGAACTGGTCATATAATAGATACACTAAGTGTTAACGCGTGGATGGAAACTGAAAAAGGAGTCACATGTATGGAGCGGCTAGCGATAATATGCAGAACGACGGACGAGTTGCCGGGCCGCGTGAGAAAAGATTCTCAGCGACCTATAGAGAAGTGAGTTCTTCCGTAGGGTCAAGTGATGGGGTGGACTGGACCCAAATCATATTCAACAAACGTAAGCCTGAAAATTAACACTAAGTACTGGAATTGATAGAGCATAGGTGACATTCAATTCCCAGCACGAGCAATAGGTGAATCTGGATACTGCTGTGGAATCCTATGGTGGGAGCAATTGTGGCTAGTTTAGTTATGAATATCAACTAGTGAAGCTTTCAGTTGCTTTACAAAACTTAATGAAGGTAACAAGAGCATTCCTTTCATTACTTCTAACATTGACTCCACTTTTCCTTTAAAAGAAGAGTTGTTGACTAGAGCAGGCTCAATTAGAACGTCACCAATCCTAGAGAGTAGAGGCTATAGGTAGTATAGTAGACAGTAGTGTAAGTATAAGTATAAGTAGTTTTAGTGGTACAGTGGTATAGTAGACAGTAGACAGTAGACAGTAGACAGTAGTGTAAGTATAAGTATAAGTAGTTTTAGTGGTACAGTAGTGTAAGTATAAGTAGTATAGTAGTACAGTAGTGTAAGTATAAGTAGTATAGTAGTATAGTAGTGTAAGTATAAGTAGTATAGTAGTATAGTAGTATAGTAGACAGTAGACAGTAGACAGTAGTGTAAATATAAATAGTATAAGTAGTATATTAGTATAGTTGTTAGATCCGCCATGGGCAGGGCCCTACCTATGAAGGTATTATGAAGCCTCTCAGTCCGGTTGTTACAATGGCCATTGCAAACGCCGTGTCACGACCATCGGCCATCGTTGTATGAAGAACTATGATGGTCCTTTCGAATATTCTGGAACAATCCTGACCATTGTTCTGTTGGAGAGTTTTTCGATGTCACGTTTCTCTCAAAGTATATAAACCACACCGGTTCCTCTCTTTGAGGAACCATCAACGAATACAAGATTGGGTTGAAACACGTTATAAAGAACATAAAAATATTAGTATAGTAGTACAGTAGTGTAAGTATAAGTAGTATAGTAGTATAGTAGTATAGTAGTATAGTAGTATAGTAGTATAGTAGTATAGTAGTATAGTAGTATAGTAGTATAGTAGTATAGTATAGAGCAGTGAGTAATCGAACCTTAGTGTGATTTAGGGCAATCCGGTACCATGGTAATATAGTCTTAGTGTAGAATTAGTATAGTGTGGAATTAATAGAGTAGTAGTGTAGTGTGGAATCAATGAAGAATTAGTATAAAGTAGTGTAGTGTAACTCGTAGTGTATCCCTATAGTCTATAGTCTACAACCTAGTGTAACAGGTAATACAGTATTATAAGTAGTGTAAGTATTACAGTGGTAGAGTACAGAATTATAAGTACTAGTAGTAACAGGTAGTCAGCAGTAGTAAGTAGTAGCATTAGTACTATACTCTCACTGATATCCATACCAACACTCATACTAAAACTAGTAGTAGTAAGTAGTAGTAGTCTCACTCTGGTAGTAGTAGTCTCACCCTTAATATAGTAGTAACAGTCTTAGTCTAGTAGTAGTAGTAGAAAGTAATACTTATACCCAGATTGATAATAATACTGATGGTAGTAGTAAGTAGCAATACAAATAGTACTGGTAGTAGGTACTGGCACTGGTACTCATACTGACACTAGAAGTAGTGCTGGTAGTAGTAGGTACTATACTGACACTAGAAGTAGTGCTGGTAGTAGTAGGTACTATACTGACACTAGAGGTACTAGCAATATCAGGCACTAATAGTATAAGTATAAATAGAGAGTAAGAATAGCACTTCACTGATACTTTACTTATTCCCAGACCAGTACTTCTACCTATACTTCAACCTATACTTCTACTACTACTAGCACTATTACTTCTACCAGTACTTCACTAGTACTTGAACCAATACTTCACTAGTACTTCACTAATACTTCTATCTGTACTTTCACTAGTAGTTCTGCGAGTACTTCTACTATGACTTCTATCATTGCACTGTTTTTTCACTATCATTAATTAAATATTTCTACCAGTTCTTCTACCAATGCTTCACTGTAATTACTGTAGTACTTAAACTAGTACTTTACTAGCACTTTACTAGTGCTTCATTAGTACTTCACTAGTGCTCATTAGTACTTCTACTAGTACTTAAACTAATACTTCTACTAGTACTTCTACTAGTACTTCACTAATACTTTTATCTGTACGTCCACTATGACTTCTATCATTCCACTAGTGCTTCCACTTCCACAATGATTACTCTAGTACTTCACCAGTACTTCACTGATATTTTACTAGTACTTCACTAGTACTTCACTAGTACTTCACTAGTACTTCACTAGTACTTCACTAGTACTTCACTAGTACTTCTATGGAATTAGTCTCAGACAGTCTCCTTATGATAGCAAAGCACAAGAGTTGAGACCACAAGACTTGAGAGCAGAAGACTTGGAGTACAAGAGATTCTACCCCATTGGGCTCTTTTCACTAGCATAAGCAAAAGAGACTATATCATAGAGACAGTACCAGAAAATGTATAAGACTAGAGACTGCGAGTAGTAGAGACTTTCGACACCCTTCTACACTCATTCACAGAACTCCCACTTCACAGAAATTCCCCTCTCACTCTCACAGAGCTTCCCCTCTCACTCTCACAGAGCTTCTTCACTCACTCTCATAGAATGGACTGTCATAGACACATTTGGTCGTATCTTATTAAAGAAAAAACTTTGGAAACCTTCAATCTCAACCATAGTATCATAAACTTGACATATTCAAGTGAACAAAAAATCTTCTTTGGCCTCAATCTCTTGAATCCTAATCCTAATGCATCTGAGTACCTCTTGAAACCTCCAATAACTATAAAGACAAAGCTGGTTTTTTATTGGTATCATAATATCTGATAAATAACCTCACAAAAAATCTCAATAAACTCATAATTGACAATGTAGAATAATAACCTGATAACTTAGTATTTGGTGGAATGATAGTTCCAAAATCATGAATAATGAACTTGAACATGACTGAACATGACTGAACCTGACTGAACATGACTGAACATGACTGAACCTGATTGAACCTGATTGAACCGGATATTTGTGTTTGGTTATTAATAACCGCAAGAACAGGCCAATCATAACTGATAAACCACAATCAGCTGAAAACCTGATATTTAGTAATTGAAAAAGGACAGACTGATACAGTCTGATATCCTGAATGAATGATGGTGATGATTTTTGTTCTACTCGCTGGGGCAGAACCGCACCTCGAGCTCTCTTGCTCGTACACTGATTTCCTGAGACTCTATGGAAGATAACTTATAGAACAAATAAGACATTCTCTCGCGGCTATTGGAGTCAGTGGGTTTCAGGATCTTCTTTAAGAATGCCTGTTTGAGCAGAGCAAACTTTCTGTGCTTGAACTCCGGGTCTTCTCCAAACGAATGATGTGACGTTTCGGAACCTCTTTGGGTTGAGACTGAGTGCTCCATTGCTTCGGCCAAACAACTAGTCCTGGAACATGTTTCGGGGGTTTTAAACACACTCTGGTTGCTATTCCAGTATGCCTTGCAATCATGGTATAACTTGATCAAGCGGCGTTTTCTCCGGAACAAGAGCTTGTCGTGGATCTCGTGCTTGATCAAAGCGGGCAACGGCACCGATCGGGTTATTTCCAATCTTTCTTCAAGCAGGTGTACCAGACAGTACAAGCTGTTTCTACAGGGGTGACCGGAATGGGGTACACCGCAGATATAGTCGAACTGGTCTCGTTGTAGCTCTAAGATCTCCAGTGGGGAGAGCTGAAAGATGGTTTCGAGACGCTCAAAACTATGGAAAGACGAAGTATAACCATCGTCGTTTTCGGGGCCCTGGTGAATCCGTTCTAATTTTCGTAGCGGCGACGAAATGGTATAGAGACTCATGGTCATTGTCAGTGATTGAATAGTGAAGGACTGATTGGGTTCACTTATCGAGGCCGTTAAAGTGCCGGTATTCACCTTATCTGAAAATTACCAGTCCAGTTGAATGGCAGTGAATGGCAGATTGACCAGACTAAATATCCAAAAGCTTACTGTGAAACTTTGGTCCACAGTTGAAGATATATGTCTTCTTTGGAAGGGGCGGCTAGGATTGGTTGGCAAAGAAATATGGTAGTAGATGGGTACAACGTGGCGGTAAAGATCCGGCCAAGCTTTCTTTTCAGGTATCAAACAGGCCGATTCTATAAGATTTAAATGTCTCTACTGTTAACAAGAAACAGGAGACGAAAGGGGAGGATGTGTAAGACGTAATGAATGATGGACAAGAGAAACACGGAACCACCTTGAACCACCTTTGAACCGATCTGAATGAATCTAAACAAATTTGAATGAATCTCAACAAATGTGAAAGTGAAGGAATAATAATTTTGGTTGGGTGAGCTGGTAGGAAATTGTTGGGGGGAATAGTTGGGATTGGTGGGAGAATTGGTGGTATAAGTTGGTGGGAAAAAGTGGATGCGAACCCATCCTTTTATAGTGTAGAGTGCGTCCATACTCGCACCCACTTTTGCAGCCAGCCATGCGCGCACTCCTCCTCCTCCTCCTCCTCCCTCTACTAATTACATCCTCCTCTTCCTCCCCCTCACACTCCTCTTCTCCTTCATTGAGCATGGGAACAGCACATATTTATATACACTGTTGTTTATGTTCTTTATATACACTGTTGATCATGTTCTTTATATACACTGTTGTTCATGTTATACGGACTACCCCATTTTAGTGTGTGGTACACTATAGAGTGAATAGTGTAGTTAAGATGATAGTCTTGCTGATTCTTTGTGTCATGTTAAATTCTTTTTAGGAGTTAGTGATTTCCTCTACACATAATAAACTTCAGTACATTTGTATAATCTGGTGTTGTAGCAGTGTATACTGTGGAGTGCAACACATAGTAGTGTGGTCTGGTGCTATAGTAGAAATTTTAGTGTGTATTATTGTAGAGCAGAGTACTCTTGAAGTGTAGTGCTATAAGAGTGTAGTATATAACAGTGTGGGGGTAATTTAGTACTATAAGAGTGTAGTATATAACAGTGTGGGAGTAGTGTAGTACTATAAGAGTGTAGTATATAACAGTGTGGGAGTAGTGTAGTAGTGTAGTGTAGTACAGCGTTGACCCTCTACAACTTTGGGAGCTTTTAATAACAAGGAAAATAAAGATAATAAGAATAAAGCCTTAAGTAATAAGCAAATATACCAATGGGTTTCGGAATTAGTCATTAAAACCAACAGGGAACGTGCATTGCTTGATTTAGGAAAGAAAAGAGAACAGTATGATGACTTAGTTTTAGTTCTATGAAACACATTTTGATTCATGTCTGTTTTATTGGAAGATTTATTGGAAGATTTATTGGAAGATTTATTGGATGTTAACACGTGAGTACTTCACGCATATGCGTTAGAGCTCAAAGTCTGGGCGTGCGCGATTTAAGTACAGCGCTTGAGTCGCAATGTTTCAGAGAGGCACGTCCACTCAAATATAAAAGGAGGGACTGTCGCCCACGTTTGTAAGGTCAGGAGTTCTCCCGAGCGATTGATAACGTGGACGAGACCCAAATCATATTCAATAAATATAAGTCTGAAAACTAACATTGGAAGATGTTTTACTGGAAGATTTATTGGAGGATGTTTTATTGGAAGATGTTTTGTTGGAAGTGATCATCTTCATGTATCCTTATATTAATCCTCCAATTTTAACAGCATCTGTTTTCAACCGTGTCAGCAACGCGTTAGTTTTGCTTCAATATGTGGCTTCAAACAATCAAACTAGAAGCTTGTTTTTTGAGTGCAAACATGCCTCTTTATTTGTATCCGTTTTTGTCAACAATTGCTCGACAGCTTTCTTTTGAATACTTGAGACTCACAAGTTCAGGAATCATTGGCGCTCTTATCAAAAAGAAACACACCAGAAGTGATCAATTTCTGAGATTGTTTCTTTGTGCTTGAATATCATGTATATTTCGTCGGAATTATCAAAAACTGTTGCTATCTTCATCTTGCAGAAGATTCTCTTAGACGATCAAGGTTTATCCTAAATTTGCACTACGTGTGAAAGATTTCATACTGTCGCCTCAGTCTTGTCGAAAATGACCGAGGAATTGAGTTCGGGTTCCGAGAATTCACCGCAACAACTGATTGAACAACCCTTTCCGTTGCATAATCAACAACAGACTCCTTCAAGTAGTTCGGGGCGCTTGTTAAAGCAAGCAGTGTGTTGTTATATGCGTTTTTAGTAGTGTAGTAGTGTAGTAGTGTAGTAGTGTAGTAGTGTAGTAGTGTAGTAGTGTAGTAGTGTAGTAGTGTAGTAGTGTAGTAGTGTACTATAGGAGTGTAGTAGTGTAATTTTTATCGTTATAACAAGAATCTCCTTTCTTACGCAACTGACCATGGACTTTCTTTTTGGAGGCTCTATTCCGTGCGACATAGAAACCATTGGAGATTTTATTGGAAAATCCATTTGGGAAACCATTTGGGAAAGTGACGATAATGGGAAAAATGGCGATAATGGGGAAACTAACCACCAGGCTACCGCACTGCCTTGGGATACCCCAAAGTCCCACCCCAAACCTTGGGACCCTTTTGAAGTGGCTTATTCTACTTCCACACCGGTTTGGCGTTTTATGCACCTCGAACTGACTGAGAGTAGTGAAAGCTCAAACTAAAGGTAATATATAAATAATTAATAAGAAAAAACTTAAAGAAATGGAAGTGTATTTTATTTTTATATGGTAATATCATACATTTAGATAAAAAATTTAATACCTTAATTTACGTATGACACACTACATCTATAAAATAACACATAGAGTTCATAGTAGTTCATCGTAGTACATAGTAGTTCATAGAGTTCATAGTAGTTCATAGAGTTCATAGTAGTTCATAATAGTACATAGTAGTTCATAATAGTACATAGAGTTCATAGTAGTTCATAGAGTTCATAGAGTTCATAGTAGTTCATAGAGTTCATAGAGTTCATAGAGTTCATAGTAGTTCATAGTAGTTCATTGAGTTCATTGAGTTCATAGAGTTCATAATAGTACATAGAGTTCATAGTAGTTCATAGAGTTCATAGAGTTCATAGAGTTCATAGTAGTTCATAGTAGTTCATAATAGTACATAGTAGACAGGGATTGAGCTCACGTGCCCAGTTAATGAGGGAGGACATACCAAGATGTCTCCCGACATCAGCCCCACCAATATTAACTAGTGTAGAGGTACTGATGTCTACTGAGGACCTGGATAATTTCTCAACATGTATATTGATGTAGAGATGGATCTGTGATAGATGAGAAAGGTTCCGGGGCCCAGCGAGCCATTTCGCACCCACTTGCTCACCAGATAGTTTGCACCAATTGTCTTCTACCTTCAAAGCCTAGCTTCTTTATTACTAACCAACCTCTTGCTTTGACTATATAAATTTGCACATTGAATACTATGGATTTTGTTTCTGCGCTTTACTTTTCCAGCTGGTCTGTTTATTGTAATCGTTTCTTGCGCCGACCCCATTGGGTACACCCGAAGGCTGCAACCATCCGGCATCATTTGTAATTTCATTCCATAATTATTGTTCGTCATCTAGATAAGGGACACCTTCAATGCGCTCAAGATCCGAATTGAGAAAGACGTCTCCTTTGGATTGATAATTATTTTGTTGAGGTTGAAAAGCGTGCTCTTGCTTCAAGTCTTCAGTAGGAGCTATAGTCGGCGTGTGTCTTTTGGAGGTTGCACGCGTCGCAGAGGGAACAGGGCCATTGAATTGAATGAAATCTAGATCTGACTCAAGTGGCTCCGAATTCTGTACCGAAAACTCTGGGCTTTGTCTAAAATTCACGGTAGCCATCAGGTTATTCAAGGGAAAGTCGTGGTGAAGGTCCATGGGTATGTATGCATCACCGGTATCACTAAAGGCTTGATATAGTCACGGTAGACGTCACGAACAAGAACAAAGCGAAACTTAGAGGGGGGGTTAAGCTTCTTCGAAGGGCCATCATTTCATGAGTGTCATGAAAAACGGTTTGGCCGCAATCACAACCACAAAATTAGTTGCTGATATATCAATCTACTCTGTCGACTCAATAAATCTGATTCGTGCCTGTCCCAATTCAAAAATGCCTGTAGCCTGTATACCGATAATGGTCATGTTATTTATATACACCTTAGTAGTGTATAATTCATTACGTATGCTATATTCTTGTGTGCTATAGACACCACTTGAATTGTATATGATACTCAGAGAGATGTATCATTAAGACTCTACAATAGCCAGTACTAGAGTCACTGCTAGAGTGTATCAATAAGATTCTACAAGAGGATTCAAGTTCAGGTTCAGGTTCAGGTTCAGGTTCAGGTTCAGGTTCAGGTTCAGGTTCAGGTTCAGGTTCCTAGTATGTTAAGAAGCAGATCAAAATAAAGTGACTGGATAGAATACTTTGGTCCTAGAGTATGAGAGTTACAGTGTTTTTCAAAATGATTCAAACCAGTGCGACAAAATGTTTCGAACTAGCGCGACAAAATGGTTCGTACAGTGTTTTTCAAAACTATTCAAACCAGCGCTCCAAAACAATTCAAACCAATAATTCAAAAAGTTTCGTACCTCTTCGCACCCACAGTCATTCAAACCAAATGGACAAGTTGTTGTATACAGGATAACAAGGAAACCAGTTCAGTTCCTTCCGTTTTTCTCCCTTGATTGCTGCTGTAAGACTTTTGTCCCAAATGTAGTACATATGAGGCAATCCTTCAGAATTAAGATTTCAGAATATTGAATTCTAATAAAAATTGGTGTGAAACATTATGCCATTTGGCTTGAAAGATTGTGCGAAGGGCTACGAAACTTTTTGAGTTATTGGTTTGTTTAATTTTGCTAGTGTGGTTTGAATCGTTTTGCCTCGCTGGTTTGAACCATTCTGTCTTCTTGGTTCGAAACATTTTGGTGCGCTGGTTTGAATAGTTTTGAATAGTTTTGAAAAACACTGTATATATTGGGGACTAGTGGCATAACCGTTCCAGTTTATGCGAAGGTTAACCGCAACGCGCAGCCATTCTTGTTGAGCATTACAGTACATGTCACGTAGACACGTAGACATAGAAAGATGGACTCACATAGATACATAGAAACATGGAAGCATAGAAATAGAGAAGCATAGAAATAGAGAAGCATAGAAATAGAGAAGCATAGAAATAGAGAAGCATAGAAATAGAGAAGCATAGAAATAGAGAAGCATAGAAATAGAGAAGCATAGAAATAGAGAAGCATAGAAATAGAGAAGCATAGAAATAGAGAAGCATAGAAATAGAGAAGCATAGAAATAGAGAAGCATAGAAATAGAGAAGCATAGAAATAGAGAAGCATAGAAATAGAGAAGCATAGAAATAGAGAAGCATAGAAATAGAGAAGCATAGAAATAGAGAAGCATAGAAATAGAGAAGCATAGAAATAGAGAAGCATAGAAATAGAGAAGCATAGAAATAGAGAAGCATAGAAATAGAGAAGCATAGAAATAGAGAAGCATAGAAATAGAGAAGCATAGAAATAGAGAAGCATAGAAATAGAGAAGCATAGAAATAGAGAAGCATAGAAATAGAGAAGCATAGAAATAGAGAAGCATAGAAATAGAGAAGCATAGAAATAGAGAAGCATAGAAATAGAGAAGCATAGAAATAGAGAAGCATAGAAATAGAGAAGCATAGAAATAGAGAAGCATAGAAATAGAGAAGCATAGAAATAGAGAAGCATAGAAATAGAGAAGCATAGAAATAGAGAAGCATAGAAATAGAGAAGCATAGAAATAGAGAAGCATAGAAATAGAGAAGCATAGAAATAGACATAGAAATATGGAGGTATAGAAATATAGACATAGAAATAGACATAGAAATATGGAGGTATAGAAATATAGACATAGAAATTGAAGTAGACGTAGAACATAAATAATGGATACTCAACCCAGAGGAAAAAGACATAAACATAGACATAGACATAGACATAGCAAGTGTTAGATCCACTTTCGGTAGTGCTCTACTCACGGGAGCTTTATGATCGCATAAACTGGAACGGTTACCAAGTCAACTCTCTTAATTGTGGAACTTCACTAGTCATCTCAATCATTTGTATTCTTATCTGTATTTAAATATAATATTACCACAGTTTTTTCGATGATCTCCCTTTTTTTACCTCATGTCACTCTGTCATCAATCTCTTACTGTGTCAACAAGCACCTAGCATGTACGTGTTGAACTTGCGGGACATCAGTACCTCATGATCACGTGCCTGGTGGCACGTGAGCAAAGTTCAGGTTCACGTGTCCTATGGGAACGTGAATAGAGGAGCATGCAAGTCTTAGGCTTAACACTTTATGCATGTACAGATGAGTACATTTCTAACACTAGGAGGAAATGGTTGCTAGGAGGAAATTACCGCTAGGAGGATTATTCTAAGACAACCTGCATATTGGGATAATATGCAGGCCAATATGGCTTGTCCTATAAGAAGGGGGAATCCGCGTCATTTTAAGACTGTGCGGATAAGTATATCTGTCACGGTGACCCCAGGTTGAGTTTATAGGAATTTAACAAGCGTTATCACCCTTCCACAATTGCAGGCGCAAAGCAGTAAGTGCCAGCGCTCTACACTATACGATACCGTTATACCAGACTAGACTATACACTACACTACACAGTGACATTACTTAACCTACTACTGCACTATACTTTACTACACTATTATACCACAGGAGGCTATACTCTACACTATTCTTCTACCACTCTCTACTACTACTTTCTACTACTATTTTCTACTAGAATAAGCTATAGTAATACCACTTCATTACTCTATACAGTTTTATCACTTTTTTATGTATAACTACTTTACTACTCTACATCACCCTATACTACACTACTCTATGCTCTACACTACTCTATGCTCTACACGACTCGATGCTCTACACGACTCTACCCTATACCAGACTAGAGTGTACTATTATACAACCGTTGATAGATTCAGTAATGGGTAGTACTCTGCCTTTACAGAGATTGAGCTCACGTGCCTAGTTAATCAGGAACCGATGCTACTATGTCCCTTCTAGGTTCACCGTTCCTACACCCATTCGACTACCTTCCGACAGACTACTTAATGGCAGCCGATTCTTCTTGCTGAGGAATCATCAACGAATATACTTTCGATTAGGTAATAAACGTACTTACAAGAATCTAACAACAACAATCCAACAACAAGAATCCAACAACAAGAATCCAACAACAAGAATCCAACAACAAGAATCCAACAACAAGAATCCAACAATCCCCATGTAAATAAATTATCAAATAAAGATATTCCAATGTATATATATTTATTGTTATAATTTTTATAGATCCTCATTATCTATAATACCTCTAAAACTCTCTTAATTTAAAGATACAAAATTTAATTGTTTTAGAAACAACCTATAACAGTCACGTGATGTGGAGTCGATTAGAAATTGAAGTTCAGGCAATTATTCTTGATATTAGAATCTATGACCAAGTTAGAGAATACACGGATCTCCATTTGTACAGCCCTATTCGAATTGAAATTCATCTACTCCTATATCTATTCTATAAGTGACTTTTATATATGAATATCCATGACCCACACATCCATACATCTATATTCTGTATACACAGTTATATCTCTACCTAAAAATCCTCATGTACACCATTCCATACCTCCACTGTTGAAAAACGGTAACAGGGTGAACGCGCTCTGTTTCCCCAATGGCTTGCAGGAATAGCGCGGTAACAAGCACCTGTTCTTCATATGCACCTGAGGTTACTACAACCGCTTGGTGCCGTGAAGGTAGACCTCCCACATATATAAGGGAGTCTGGACCTTATCCATCTTGTAAGTAACTAAATCAAATATCATCTGTCTGAGACATACCAAAGATGTCTCCAAAGACCAGACCCACCAAAACTTCAATGGACACTGACAACTCTACTTCTTCTTCTCCTGAAGTAAACACTCCCCAAGTGTTTACATACCTTGACGAGACTATGAGGAAAGTGTCCCTCAGCAATAGTCCACTGGACATCACACCGTGGTTAATCTATGGTACATCCCCACCTGGTACCGCAACTATCGTTGCGGAAGATGCGTTAAATAATCTACATCTACATGCTCTGTATGTAATCTTCGACCCGTACACCAACAAGACTTTTATGTTCGTTGACAGCGCAGTGCAGCGACGCGAGCACGGATAGATAGATAGATTCATGGCAAAAACCCGTACACCCGGCTACCTCAGCAGAAAAAGGCCCCAATGCAAACACTCCTTTTGGGCAAACACTCCTTTTGGGTAATTCTAGATATGAAAAATGAGTTGAATATATTAATGAGTTTATTGGGGAGATTTTTTTAAAAACATGTTGAAAGAATTTGAAGCGTTTTTTTTGCATGACAAACAGGGTGTTGTGGTGTTTTTCTATATTATGTGCAGGCCCGTATAAACTCTAGGTCGGAATCACTAAGTAATAAAAACTATTATGATATATGAGTAAATTAATAGGGGAGAAGATGAGAATTGTGGTCAACAAAGTGGATGGAATTATTGGTTTTTGGTGTTGATGTTGGTGGATGGCTGGTTGGTAGGGCACGAGCCCTAAAGAAGCGCACGCACGTGACCTGCGCGCTGCTCATTTTCGTGTCCCGCACTACAAAAATTTTCCCCTGCGCTCGCAGGTACTGGAAAAAAAGAGCAAATTCTGAGGTACTCTTTTTCACCAACCACACAAAATGTATGTTATCCCCAAGCACCAAATCTGGTGTAATATCAGAGCCAGGAAATTGTGATATATCAAGAGACAAGTGATCAAAGATTATAGTTCCAACAATAGAGATGATCTAGAGGACGAGTGAAAATTTTACAGCCACCCACCCAGATGGAGACCGAGGCATTCCTGAAACACACATGAAACATTAATGAAACGCAACTGTGAAGCAACTGTGAAGCAACTGTGAAGCAACTGTGGAACACACTCGAAACATCTATGACATTTATGAAATCATTCAAGATGAAAGTTCCAAGATGAAAGTTCCAACAATTAGTGGATATGAAAATTCCTAGGTGTAGCCAATCAGAAGCTCAGAAGACTAGAAGTCCAGAAGCCCATACACGCACCCATCCAGATTTTCCAGACACTCATCGTGATGCGCAGTAATCCAAACCATCCAACCATAATCTAGATCACTACTCTGTCACTCCAAACCTATTATACCCATCCACTAGCATCAATACTAACAGCCAGGACTAAGAGAACTAAGAAGGTCGGAATCACAGGTAAGTACGGTGTCAGATACGGTTCTTCGTTGAGAAGACAAGCCAAGAAGTTGGAGGTCCAACAGCACGCCAGATACGACTGTTCTTTCTGCGGTAAGAGATCCGTCCAGAGAGGTGCCGTTGGTATTTGGACCTGTAAGGCATGCAAGAAGACCGTTGCTGGAGGTGCCTACACTGTGTCCACTGCTGCTGCTGCCACTGTCAGATCGACCATCCGTCGTTTGAGAGAGATGGCTGAGGCTTAAATGGAATATAGCGTAAGAACTAATATTGAATCAATTGTACTTAGTCTGTAAGGATCACGCCAAACTACTGTCACTGTCTGTTACTGTCACTGTCTGTTACTGTCACTGTCTGTTACTGTCACTGTCTGTTACTGTCACTGTCTGTTACTGTCACTGTCTACCACTGTAACTGTCTACCACTGTAACTGTCTACCACTGTAACTGTCTACCACTGTAACTGTCTACCACTGTAACTGTCTACCACTGTAACTGTCTATCACCATATCCTGCATATACCTTTAAGTTGGGACATTCTTGGTCATTTGGGACAATTCTCGAATCAAAACACTAGAATCATTCCAATGTCTGGCTTTAATCCAACCATTAGAAAATAGAGACCGTATTCATTAGAGACACCAGTTCTTAGGTACAGTAGGTAGACATGAGGGAATGATAATGTAGTGTCCCAGATACTCCTTAGTATATCTCCATATATTGATATGAATGGTGGATCTTAAAGGTATTTTCTGTATATTTTTAGCAATTTCTGAGTCGTTTTTTGACTTTTTTGACTTTTTTGACTCTTTTTTTTGATCCTTTTTGGTGGGTATTCTGGGGTTATGAGCACTGGTTCCCCTTATATTATGAGCCCTGGTTCCATATATTACGAGCCCTGGTTTTTTTTATATTATGAGCCCTGGTTTCTTATATTATGTTATTAAAAGAAAAAAAAAGAAAGAAAACTCTTTCCAGAACTTATTCTAATGTCTTCACATTCTTTATATTACTATTTCCATATCCAAATACTAAAATTTTAACCAGTTTCCCTTTCCCTCCCCAAAAAAAAAAAAGGAAAAAGCGTTCTTAACGATTATGTTTGGAGGTTACGATCGACTTACCCATGCTTTTTAACTGTTGACATGGAACCTTTTCCCAATTCAGTCTTCAAAAAAAACACCCATTTGAATATTTGCTACTACCACCAAGATCTGCACGAGAGGCGGTTCCACTCGATTTCACAGCCAAGCTTCTACACAACCAAGCCTCTACACCACTTTCACGCCTGCCTACTCACATTTTAGGGAAAAAAAAGGTAAAGTATCAGTATCATGCTTAACTCCATCCATTTTCAGGGCTAGTTCATTCGGCCGGACACTATGAAGCAACTCACTAGTAAGTCAGTATACAGTACTCAACTATACTACTAGACCATACTGTTGAAAATGTAAGATGTGCTGACCCGTGTATATAGGTAATGTGTTACCTGCAGTATAACAGAATTTGGACAAGTCTCATAAGGTTCCGAGGAACGCTTGAGTGCAGACTAGTATTGTAACTGGGTCTTGGTTGTCAGGGGGGAATCAGGTTTGACTTCAGACAAGGTATTACCAAGTGCGGGGCAGGAACAAGGAGTCCAGGGTGAAAAGGTATATATATATAAAGAAGGGATTCCGCTCGAGGTTGTGTTAGAACTTGTGCAGGACTTTGGCATTTGTAAAACAAAGTTATATCAGTTGTATATTCGAATACTGTAATATGCCTTAGAGGGATCCCAGAGCATTCATCTAATCAGGCGAACCTGCTAGTTCTATATACTTCCTTACTGCTTCGGGTAACCCTTGAGGGATTTCTTGAAACACTTTAGGATGTGAAACATTGCGATGTTTCACATTGGCCCGGAGATGTCCTTATCAGGAACTCTCCTTGGCGCGGGCACATCACATGCGTCCACTTGCATGGTGCCCAGCGCCCAGTATTCCCAGTATTCAAGGAGACTTGAATACTAACCTCTACACCATCTCATACTCATGAGTGGTATGGTTTTGAGGCTCAGCCTAAGCTAAGCCTCGTTAGTAGAATCCACCGACACTGAATACTCAATTCTAGTCCTAATAGGATTTTTCCTAACAGGTTGAGCGGTATCACGAGTAACCAGAATTTCACGGATTTCTTAATATAGAACAGTGGCAAAAATTATGGACCTAGGATTACCGAAGTCCAACAAGAAGGTATAATCCGCGTCATTGAGACAGGGCGGATAAGTAAATCTGTCACGGTGCTCTCAGGTTGAGTTTATAGGAATCTAGCAAAAGTTATCACCACTCCACAATCGCAGGCGTAAAGCATTAAGTGCAACAGGTGCAATGGTTCCTCTATACCGTACTAGTCTATATAAGGTGCGATGGTTCCTCTAGGAGAAATCAGCGACGAATGAACATAGTAAACAGACTACCTAATATAACAAGAACATGACACATACTATGTAGGAATAGTTTAAGGGTAGTCGACGTCCCGTAGAAAAGAGGGTGGGTGGCAACAGATAGGGACTAAGTGAAGAAGAGAGTGAATTACTGTTATGAGAGATTATGTAATCAGCTCAGTCTGAGAACAAGCTCTGTTTGAGAACAGTGTGTTTAGTGGATTCTTAGTATAGCATGATACAGGTATGAATAGAAATGACGGAGATGAATACTAAAATTCCACAACTATACGATTTCGTTGGTTCCCAATGACATAACCGCTCCAGTTTATGGACCTAAGAATGGTGAAGTTCAACACTTCTTCGTGAATGTGTTGTATGCAGACCAATCAAGTATTAAGTACAGGCCTTGGACATGTGAAGAATCAACCAAATCTTTAGTAAACACTAGTACCTCCACACTAATTAGTATTGGTAGTCTTGTGTGTGTCGGAAGACATCTTGGTATGTCCCGTCAGTTGAAATTTCGGTACTTATAGATATATTGACGTCATTTATCGTCTTTTGTATTGGGGAGAGCCTTCACATGACCTAAGTCACGTGAGTGGCTGCGGGTGCTACACAGAGCAAGTGCTATTTTCTCAATATGGCAGGACGACCTTCACCCGCCTCACAACTCACGTAGAACTTTGGTCTTGTAAGATACAACTTAAATATCTCTATATATCAGTGTATACCAAAACATAGGCTTAAAAGTATGGTGTAGGAGTAGAGTAGTAGAGTATTGTGGTATATTAGTATCGTAGGATACAGAAAATAGTAGATTACTAGGAAAAGTATTGTAGCAGTGTGGTAGTAGTATATGATACTGCATATAGCAATATAAATTAGTATATCAGAATATCAGTAGTACAGCTCTAGCTGAATTTAGTCTCGAACATGTGAAATGTCCTGGCCCGTGTGTGCAGGGAGTGTGTTATCTGCAGTACAGAAGAATTGAATAAAGGGATAAGTCTCATAAGGATCCGAGGAATGTATATGTGCAGATGAATAGTATGAATATGTTCTGGGTCTTGATAAAGTATATAGAGAGGGGATCTCGCTCATGGTTAAAGGGTATCGATGTAGACCACAAGACGGATACTCTAGTCCGTACAGTGTTTTTCAAAATTATTCAAACCAGTGCGACAAAATGTTTCGAACCAAGAAGACAGAATGGTTCAAACTAGCGCGGCGAAACGATTCAAACCACACTAACAAAATTAAACAAATCAATACTTCAAAAAAATTTCGTACACCCCTAACAAGATGTTGTATACAGGATAGCAAGGTGTTGGAAAATAGCAACAAATAGCGAGCTTCCAGCCCTATGTTTTGAAATAGCACGCATTAGGTTTTTCATGACAACAAACGTTGTTATGATGAAGGAAGAATCTCCACATATAAAATGGGGACCTCGCCCCATTTATTCTTAAGAACTTTAATCATAATATTAACTGCCTGAGGTATACCAAGATGCCTCCAAGAACCAGACCCACCAAAATATCTCGTATTGGTAATACTTCAATGATCAGTGCCCTATAGTAAGACACATCCTCTGGATGTGACACCCTGGTTAATCAATGGACCTCCTGATGCAGCAACTCTCGTTGCCGACCTGGCGTTAAAGAATCTACACAAGGTGTTGGAAAATAGCACCGAATAAGAGCGCGCACGGCGCCCTAGGCTTGCAGGGCACGTCGCTACTAGTTTCCCCACCCTTAGTTGTCCTGACAACCAAGGGTCAGTGAAGGCCGACTCCCATATATATAATGAGGCCTTCGCTACACCTCTCATTAGATAACTAATCCAATATCTCTACAGAGGGAGACATACCAAGATGCCTCCCAAAACCAGACCTACCAAAATCTTCTCGTAGTGATAATCAGAATCACACTACTTCAGAAGCGAACACTTCTCGTCAAGTGTTCACATATCTAGATGAGACTATGGGATCCATATCTTATAGCAAGAAGGGTCCTCTGGATCTTGAACCATGGTTACTCTACGGGCCACTTGATTCCCCAGCACTTCTAGCTGATATGGAATTATCAAATCTACACAAGGAAACCAGTTCAGTTCAGTTCCGTCCGTTTTTCCCCCTTTATTGGTACTGCAAGACTTTTGTCCCAAATGTAGTACCATATGAGGCCATCCTTCAGGTTTAAGATTTCAGATTTAAGATTTCAGAATATTGAATACCCAGCCTCTGCCACTGAGACCGCAGAAAAGGCATTGGCTGCATTCAACTAGACATACTAAGCAATTACCATACACTGACCAATTACCATACACTGAACAATTACCATACACTGACCAATTACCATACACTGACCAATTACCATACACTGACCAATTACCATACACTGACCAATTACCATACACTGATCAATTACCATACACTGATCAATTACCATACACTGATCAATTACCATACACTGACCAATTACCATACACTGACCAATTACCATACACTGACCAATTACCATACACTGACCAATTACCATACACTGAACAATTAATAACATTATCTACTACTAAAAAAAGACTAGTAGAGATTCTGAATCGCTTGAAACCCATGAGAAGTGTAGTACTAAAAAATGGTGTTCAGCCTGTAGTGTAAGTCGAACAAATAATAGTACTATCCACAGACGGATCCCCAAACCAGAATCTCAGCTACCAACTTTAGTGAACAAATTTTATTTGGCTTTTCTTTGTTGAAGTGAAATTTTGTGAATTTCGGCTTGTATTGTTTTTTTGTTTATACTGTTTTTTTAATGTTCTTATATTCACGCAATCTGAGAAATTGGTGCCTATAAAAGTTGGTGTGAAACATTACGCCATTTGGTTGGAAAGACTGTGCGAAGGGGTACGAAACACTTTGTCTTGGTACGAAACACTTTGTCTTGGTACGGAACACTTTGTCGCGCTGGTTTGAATGGTTTTGAAAAACACTGTAACAAAATTAAACAAACCAATAATTCAAAAAAAAATTAGTACACTCCTATCAAGATGTTGTATACAGGATAACAAGGAAACCAGTTCAGTTCAGTTCCGTCCGTTTTCACGCTTGATTAATACTGCAAGACTTTTGTCCCAAATGTTGTACCATATGAGGCAATCCTTCAGGTTTAAGATTTCAGAATATTGAATTCTAATAAAAGTTGGTGTGAAACATTATTCCATTTGGCTTGAAAGACTATGACGAAGGGGTACGAAACTTTTTGAATTTATTGGTTTGTTTAATTTTGCTAAAGTGGTTTGAATCGTTTTGCCGCGGTGGTTTGAATAGTTTTGGAAAACACTGTAACAGAGTTGTTGACACTCTTTAAGGAGGAACAAGGTAGTCGTTTCAGTCTAGGCGAGTGTTTATGGTAATGCTCAACAGTCAGAATTTCAGAATTTTAGTAGTACATCTCTGGCAGAATTTGAAGTGCGGCCGCCCCCCTTGTCTCAGAAATCGCAGCCACTCACGTGACTTTAGTCGTGTGAAAGCTTAGCCTAATATAAATGACGCCAATATCCAAGAGTACCGAAACGTCAACTGAGGGATATACCAAGATATATCCTGACACCAGACTCACCAATATTAATTAGTGTAGAGGTATGGGTGCTTACTAAGGACTTGGTTTGATTCGCCACAGCTTTGTTGCAGGCACAGCAATCGCTCACGTGACTATGGCCATGTACACCCCAATACCAAAAGAAGACCCTGTTGTTGAATAAGAAATATATATATATATCAATTGGGAATATATCCAACACTAGACGCACTCTTTTTTTTATTCTCTCTTTTCTCTTTTTTGTTTAATTAGTATAGAGGTAGTGGTGTGATGGCTTGGATGATTCTTTATATACACACCAAAGGCTAAGTCGTTCAAAAAGTGAAATATTGGAAATCTGAAAAATCCACTGGACTCCTCTTTTTTCCCTTAATTAAATCCTATATTTAATTTTTTCTTTTTTTTCTGTATTGAATTTTTGGCGGGTCTTAGTATTGTATGATATGTGCACTGATGGTGAGAAATGTGAATACACTGCGAACCCTCACCCACTCCAGACTCACCTACCCAACCCAAACCCAAACACCCAATATTATAAGATATCTCGGATTTACCTGAATACAAAGCTAGATATGGTGTGGGGGCGAGATCATGCTATTTTTAATTTTTGTATCAGTTCAGTTCAAGGATGCATTTTTAAATGGTTGTTTAAAATGCTTTTTTGTTCTGGTAAGCTAATTCTGTTCGATCCAAGATGGGTGGAATACAATCCATATAGGGATTGAGCTCACGTGCCCAGTTAATCGGGAACCAATTCTACTACACCCTTTCTGGTTCCCGCCTTTTTTTTGCCCTTTCTCGGCTCACCGTATCAGGCCCTGAATTTAGCAAGGTACTTAAAGAGTTCGGCTCACCGTATCAGGCCCCGAATTGAGCAAGGTACTTGAAGAGTTCGACTACCTTCCGGCAGACTATTTAATAGTGGTCAATTCGTCAGGAAGAAGAATTGAAACTATATTCCTGAGGAATCATTAACAAAGGGATCATTGACAAAGGGATCATTGACAAAGGGATCATTAACAAAGGAACCTCAACAAAGGAACCTCAACAAATATAGTTTTGATTAGGTAATTTACGTGCTCAAAAGAATCTAAAAAATTCATAGATGTTATTTTTCTCTTCTATTTTATGAAGCGAATGTTGTTGACATCATGATAATTTTGGGTATAGTTGATACCATGGATATGATTGCCATGAACAGTGTTGATATCATGGGTATTGTGGATATAATGAACATTGTTGATATCGTGGATATCATGGATATTGTTGCTATGGCTATCATGGATATGGTTACCATAGTGCTGACTCGCATATCCATTCTCAGCCTCTCGCAGCTGAATCAAGAACTGATTCGAGAAAAATGGACTTTGAAGATGATCTTTTCGATGATGAAAAACTTTCTCATATAGGACTCCAGAACCTTAATTCCCAAGGACTTCAGGCCAGTCCTGGAATCATCCCCAGAGGACAGAATAATGGGCAGAATGGGCAGAATGGACAGAATAATGGACAGAACCATGGTCAACCTGGAAACGGGCCCGTGGAATCATCATCCAGCAATAGCTCTGAATTCACCGAGAAACCGGCCCGCGTCCCCCTTCACCCCTCATACCCCGATATCATCGAGTTCTCTACCAATAAAACTTTGAGTAAACTTTGAGTAAACTTTGAGTAAACTTTGAGTTGGCCCCCAAAATTTTTTTTAAGCGTGAGGTGATGCCTTTATAAGAATCAAATTGTGAGTTGTAAGCGATGCAAGATTTATATACATATGTGTATTATATAAAAAGATGTTGTTTATACTATTTGCTATTACTCTCGCTAATATCGCACTGGCTGTGTAGTGTAGCATAGTGTAGCATAGTGTAGCATAGTGTAGTGTAGTGTAGCATAGTGTAGCATAGTGTAGTGTAGTGTAGTGTAGTGTAGTGTAGTGTAGTGTAGCATAGTGTAGTGTAGCATAGTATAGTGTAGTGTAGTGTAGTGTAGTGTAGTATAGTGTAGTGTAGTGTAGTATAGTGTAGTGTAGTGTAGTATAGTGTAGTGTAGTATAGTGTAGTATAGTGTAGTGTAGTATAGTGTTCTAGAGTTATAGTAACTAGTATAGTAGATTTCGGTATAATAACGGTATAGTAGACAGAAGACATGCTACTATTAGAGTATGTATCTTTGACTCATGGTATTTAGTAGACCGGCACACTGGTGTAGGGAAGTATTATTTGACTTAGACTATAGAAGATAGTATATAGTATAGTGAATGGGACTGTTAGATCCACCATAAGCAGGGCCCTGCGATTACGGACTTTGCAATGGCCATCATTGTACTTCGTGGCGTGATAAGGAATTTGCAATGGCCATCATAGTACTTCGTACAATGATGACTACCATTGTTCTAGTGGAGAGTTTTTCGGTGCCAAGTTTCTCTCAAAGTTATATAAGCCACTCCGGTTTCTCTCTTTGAGGAACCCTCAACGAATACAAGATTAGGTTAAGACACCTTATAAACAACCTAACAGGAAGAGGAAGAGTGTAGTATATGTAGATTAGATAACGCATCTTCCGCAACTATAGTTGCGGCACCAGGTGGACATCACACCATGGTTAATCTATGATCCAACTGGTGCATGAAACAAATTCCGGGCTATCCACAAAAGCTCAAAACAGGTTCTTACGAAAAATGTGTCTTGAAACTCAACAAATCCCTATATCCTTATATGGTCTAAAGCAAGCCCCACTTGTATAGAACCAAGTGATACATGAAAAAAATCAGCAAGATGGGATTCAAACGAGCTATCAATGAAACGTGTATCTTCATGAAGAAAACCAAGTCCAAGTCCTCCTTGGTACTAATAGCATTATATGTGGATGATCTATTAGTTATTGGTAACAACTCGAATGATTTGTCAAGAACAAAAGGAAATGTTGAGCAGCAGCTTTCCAATGAAAGATCTAGGAGTGGCCAAGAAATTTCTAGCCATAAACATTGTTAAGTTGCATTTAGGCGACTCTATCGATGCTCTATTGCAGCAGGATTATGGTAATCTCTAGTGCTTGAAACTAGTGGAGCTCTTGTGAAAATGACTTTCTCCATCGAACCTGTGTACTTGTCTGTGACTGCATTTGAGTACCGTATCTATCACTCCAGAAATTGATTGACAATACATGATGCGGAGTTGCTTATACTAGACTGGAAAAAACAGATGGTCGTTTGATCTCATGTTGAAGGAAACAGCCTAGCATGACCCTGCACTTAAAGAAACAGACCACATACCCATTCCCAAAAAGAACTTGTAATAAGTCCTCTAAGAATGGTATTCAGTCCCCTCTTAAATCCAATCAAGTGTACTGCAAAGCTCCCCATTTTTGAGTACTTTAGAATAGACTCCTAGTTTTGAGTCCTTTAGTATAGACTCCTATTTTTGAGTACTTTAGTATAGACGCACCCAGGGAAGTAATTAGGGGCCAGAAGCACTTCACTGACTTGAGACTCGCGAGAAGGCAGATGGGAAAGAGAACCCAGGAATCCACTTCATCTGGTTATACAAAATTCCAATGATGGAAAATAGATTGGTAGTATTGACAGGTCAAGATTAGTCCAAGAGTAGGGACCAACAGTAGTCCAAAAGTAGGGGCCAGGAGTAGGGGCCAGGAGTAGGGGCCAGGAGTAGGGGCCAGGAGTAGTGACCAAGAGTAGTGCTCAAGACTAGTGATCAAGACTAGTGTAGACTAGTGTCCGAGCGTTCTTGGCCGATTGAAACATAGAAATTATATCAGCACTCTTCTTAGCCTTATCGATTTCATCCAAGATATCAATAAGTTTAGTCAAAAAGTTCGAAGATTGTTCAAGAGACTTATTTGCACGAGCCTTTTGAAGGAGCAGCTCTATTTTATTTTTCTTGATTCGGGACCAGGTGGTTTCGGATTTTCAACAGTAGATGAGACCAACGTTTTGATGCGGCTGGGAATCTGAATTTCGACCCTCTCCTCCAATGCAGTAGTTTGTGATCCAATCCTCTCTGTTGATGCATACAAGTTGACTACGCCATTGTCGTTTCATGTGATTGGCGTATCATCCAACTTTAAGTATGTCTCGATCTCAGGCTGTTCCTTCTTGAGTCTCTGGATTTCCGTGAATCTCTAGTTTAAAATGTAATACTAGTTACAAGAGAAGGGTCCAAGACTGCCAAAACTGACCAGACTGCCCAGACTGTTTAGACTATCAGTGTCCTTGAGGACAGTATCTGCAAATCCATTTCACCGCATCTAGTGAGACAATCGGAATGGCTCTAATATGGCAATAGTAAGTACTTAGTCTGAATTATACCATTAGATTTCTAATCAGTCAGTAAATGAAACAACATGACTAAGACATTTCAAGGGTATAGTGAATAGGAAGAGGGGCTCAATACCTATCTCCACCAAGCCCAGTCAACATCAAGAAAAAAAAGAAGAGGAGAAAAGAAGGGGCAAATGCTCCTGGCTAAATACTGCGATAAGGGTGGCAAATACCTGCATGATACCCACATATTTCAAGTCCCCACATGTTTCAAGTCCCTACATCGAGAACTACATGTTTCAAGTACGTGCAGGAATGCATGCCCCCCAATGTATATAACCAAGAGGTTCCCCCCTTGATTAGCCAGTACCATAATTTTTACAGCTCGTGGTTTTCCTAGGTTTACTAAAGCTCAATACTCATGAAATAAGGACTAGGTATGTTTATGAGAGACAGTCTGGTACTGTCCACTAATATCACTAATACTAATATCACTAATACTGATACCACTAATATTGACACCACTAATACTGATACCACTAATATTGATAGCATTACTACTGATAGCATTAATACTGATACCGATACCGATACATACCATGATATCTACTTATGCAGATTGCTCACTGATACCACTTATACGACTAATACTACTGATATCATTGATACCACTAATAATGATACCACTGATACCATTGATACTGATACCACTATTACAAGTGATACCACTGATACTGATACCTACCATGATATCTACCTATACCGACATCTCACTGTTGACCCAAGAGCACGTAAGTTACCCTCCTCTACTAAGGCCAACAACGACAAACTGAGCAGAATCACCACAACTACTATTGACCTATACACTACAATAATTATCAGATACTATTACTAATATTACACTAATCTTTTCTATTACTATTGTTGTACTGACTGTTAGCTTAAGAATGGTTAGTACCGACTATTAGTTTAAGTATGATTAGTACTAATTATTAGCTTAAGAATGGTTAGTACCGACTATTAACTTGACTATTACTGTCGTCTAGAGCATGAAAGAAGCAGGAAAAATTGGCAATTAAGATGGTCAACAACCTCTGGTCACTCGAGCCAATGATATTGCTGTCCTTCAATTTGTTCAAGTTTTCAAGGAACTTCAACGTGGGCTAGTAAGCCGTGGCCGACCTCAACCCTACCATATATACCCCCACTGATTTTACCCCCATTGACGCCTCTGCGTCCTCCAAGTGCCTCGGTATGTTTATTCAGGTCGTCCAGAACATCTAGACCTCCGAAGGAATCGTATCCAGAAAAGGGTTCTATATTTTCCTCCACGAAAGTTCTATCATCAACTGATCCACTAATAACGTTCCACCAGGATGGATGTGGCCTCCAAAATAAAGCTGAATACTGATGTGAATATTATTCACCTGCCCGCCCTCACAGCTTGAGAGTCTTTGCTCTCACAGCTTGAGGGTCTTTGGTGAGTGAACCTTCTGAATATCACATGACTATTACTATATTAGTGCTAGCGTTTACCAGACACGATAAAAAGATGAACTACGATTTACTAGTATAGGATGCAGGATGGTGGGTGCTGTTACGGCAACAACAGAGGAGATTGGCAGGTGCGACTGCTTCAGGCAACTGGTGCTCAATCCATACATGCTCATACCATTTGTTCATGGGCAATTTTACACTGGCTTTTTACACTGGCTTTTTACACTGGCTTTTTACACTGGCTCATAACCAATAATTTCTACTCCATATTCTTGATTGATCAAAAACTTGGGGTTTGATGGTTTGGTTAGTACTGTGTTGATGACTATGGCATACAGATAGTAAAGCGCAGTGAAGGGGTGATCAGCCAGAAGCAAAAAAGTAACGTGATTTCGTGATTTCTGAAGATTTGCTAGAGGCTGGTAATGTATGATTTGTGCGTCAAAGATTTGGTCATGTGGAGATTTCTGAAGATCTGGTGGCCTTGGGTACTACAGGAGACAGTGGACTGGAGACTGCATATGAGACAGAGAGAGAGAGAGAGAAAGGGAAAGAGAGAGATATGAAGTTTGAGGAAATACAAATTTGTATTAAGGAGTGGTGATGAGTGTGGGACGGAGTTTTGGGCGGCCGACAGGGGATTACCCAAATAGGCAATTTCTCGGACCTACCTCAGCAGTCTAAATTATTAAAGGGACACAAAACTCTGAATTAACAAGGGACAGAAACCTCTGAATTAACAAAGGGACGAAAATAAATCATAGAATGGACTAAGAGAGGTGACAGAGACCAAAATATTTAAAGAGGTATGGGATTTAAAGGTCTATATGGATACACGGTGTTTACGCGAGCCAAACCACCTCACTATTATTAGACACATGACTCCTAAAATAAGTCCCATTAAGTCTTAAGTCATTGTCCTCATTAAGTCTTAAGTCATTGGTCTCATCAAGTCCCGCATTGAAGTGTTTCTAATACGTTAAAATTGGCAATGCTAGTATTATGCATACCAAAAAAAAAGACTCAAATAGAGTATTGGTATGGTTGGGTGAGGCTAAGCACAGTCAAATAAGGTCCAGTGAGTGAGGCATTAAAGTATAAGGAACAAAACAAAGGCTAAAGTGAAACAAACGGCAAAGGCTAAAGTGAAACAAAAAACTCAAAGTGAAAACTGCCCAAAGAGGAACAAAAGCAGTCTAAGGGGAACAAAAGTCGCCCAAGTGGAACAAGTGAAACACCATTGTCTGAATCAGGCAAAAAAATAAAACACTCAGTGAATTTGTCAATATTATCATTGCATCATGAAACCATCACCATACTCACCATAGAAACAAAACAAAACAAAACAAAACAAAACAAAACAAAACAAAACAGAACAGAACAGAACAAATAAGAGGAGAAAAAAAAAGAACAAAATAGTGATGAATTGAAATGACCATGGAAATGACTATAATTCAAAACAGTTCAGACAAAATTAATTATGACCAATGGAAAAAAAAAATAATTATTCATGATTGGTTGGGCGTGAATATTTTAGGGTATTAGAATTTTGGAGTACTGGGGATTTTAGGTTATGAACGCGCAACGGTCGCGCAGGGGAAGTGCAGAGAAGAAAGGCCTTGAAGTCTAATAATGAAACACGCCAAACGCGCACTCCCTATTAATGCATCAATGAATACACAGTGAGAGACAGTGGACAGACAGTGGACAGAAAGTGTACAGAAAGTGTACAGACAGTAGGCAGAGTTGGCAGACAGAATTGGTAGACTAGACAATATTGAATATATCGTTGGACAAATTAGTACGTTTATTTAGACAGTGGGCAGACCGTGGACAGAAAATGTATATTGGTGGTATGCTCTGGTGTCGCATCTACTAATGCACTAAGACCATCCAATACACGGTGCACATACCAATGGACAGAAATTAGACAAAGACAAAGAAAACAACAAATTAAAGAAATGGATGGACTAACTGGACAGATTAGACAAATGGTAGACAGATTGGATAGACAGACTTGACAGACTGGGCAGACTGGACAGAAAGGAAAAACTCGAAAAACTGGACAGATTAGCAGACAAACAAACAGGACAATACGAAAAACAGAAAAAACAGAACAAACTAATATTACTAATATTGCCATTATTATGAGGCACTTTTGATCTAGGTCTGGGTCTGGGTCTGAAGATGGTTTTTTTTTAGCGATCAAGGGATTATGTGCAGGATAAACAAGCTATCGAACCACTTCCAACAAGTGATTACCGAAGCATTCGTCCGATTGATGCATGGTTTTTTTCTTGGCATTAAATTCTGATACAGGGCCCGGTTTCATATGGCCCAATTGGGTATTTTCGTCTTAGAACGCTATTCCATGTTCGAGCTCTGATTGGCCAACCACCGTAAATTCATGAGATTCTGTTTCAAAAGCAATTCAAAAAAAAAAAAGAAACTATGTCTGCCAAAGGTTTTGATCTCTGATCATTTGTGTACCTTGCAGATCTCGATAGAAATTAGGAAAACAATGGGAACAAATTACTAAGCCTTGGGACAAGGCTGAGCGGACCTGCACATAAGACCTCACTAAACAAAGAAAATGATCGACCCTGCATTCTGCACCAAAGCCCCCTTTTTCTAATCAACACCGTTATTTCTGCCCTATTCGTTTTTATTGCTGATTTTAATACCCACATACAGGATATATCGTGAATATATCCCTTTTTCCTGCAGACAACCAAAATATGTCTTTGATTTCCTGCAGATCCTGATCGTTCTCCCAGCGGTTAATCCCCCATTAGCCGGCACTCACTGCCTAAGCATCTCTCAATTCATGTCCCATCTCGGTATTTCCTGTATCCCCTGCACGCCCACCCACTGCAGGGTTTAGATCCTCTACCCCAAACAATCTCTGCCCCCAAACAATCACTGCCTCAAACAATCACAATCTTCCCATACGCTTGACTGGTACACAAACGTAAATCCCCAAGTATATAAAGACCCAATGCCTTCCCCCCATTGCCTCTCTTTTTTTTCTTCCTTCTCTACCCACTAACGAAAATGAAGTATTCAATATTGTTTCACATTCTTTCTACCAGTGCCGCTCCTCTCGTCATTGGAGACGACCCTTCTGTGCAGCAGGGTGAGCGCAGTGTTGCACGCGCTTCTGCACGTGCTGCTAGCAGTTCCTCGTCCTCTGCTGCTTTTGGCAGCCGCGCTAACAATATTACTACTACTTCTTTTTCTTCTACCAACAAAACCACCGCCAATACCGCTAATACCGCCAATACCGGCAACGCCGCCAATTCGGCTCCTCGTCCGCTTACTTTTTACCCCAAATCGGAATTTGCTTATAATGGACAACCATGCCGGGATTTTAGGGGCCAGGCTCTCTCTGCCATGCCGCTCGAGTGTATTTATGACTCGGTTTGCAACCAGGAAGTGGTTGAATCGCCAGAGTCATGTTTTCTGACTGGATTTGACCCCCGTGGAACTGTGACTGTTGACGAGTTGATGGCCATGGAGAATTTGTGTCAACAGGAGGCCATTTGTTACCGTTCCATCTATGGATATGGTCATGATGAAGATGGTCTCTGTTTTGTTGGAACCTCTCCTTTTTCAGGCGGTTCTCTGTCTTCTGGCCAATCCAACACCAGTCCTCTGGGCGCTAAGAACCAGGGTTCTAAAGGTTCTCAAGGATCTTCTGGATCTTCTGGATCTTCTGGTGCTAAAGGCTCTGCTGGTGGTCCAGGCGCTCCAGGCTCTCAAGGCTCTGCTGGTGCTAAAGGATCTTCTGGATCTTCTGGTGCTAAAGGCTCTGCTGGTGGTCCAGGCTCTCAAGGCTCTGCTGGTGCTAAAGGATCTTCTGGATCTTCTGGTGCTAAAGGCTCTGCTGGTGGTCCAGGCTCTCAAGGCTCTACTGGTGCTAAAGGATCTTCTGGATCTTCTGGTGCTAAAGGCTCTGCTGGTGGTCCAGGCTCTCAAGGCTCTACTGGTGCTAAAGGATCTTCTGGATCTTCTGGTGCTAAAGGCTCTGCTGGTGGTCCAGGCTCTCAAGGCTCTACTGGTGCTAAAGGATCTTCTGGATCTTCTGGTGCTAAAGGCTCTGCTGGTGGTCCAGGCTCTCAAGGCTCTACTGGTGCTAAAGGATCTTCTGGATCTTCTGGTGCTAAAGGCTCTGCTGGTGGTCCAGGCTCTCAAGGCTCTACTGGTGCTAAAGGATCTTCTGGATCTTCTGGTGCTAAAGGCTCTGCTGGTGGTCCAGGCTCTCAAGGCTCTACTGGTGCTAAAGGATCTTCTGGATCTTCTGGTGCTAAAGGCTCTGCTGGTGGTCCAGGCTCTCAAGGCTCTACTGGTGCTAAAGGATCTTCTGGATCTTCTGGTGCTAAAGGCTCTGCTGGTGGTCCAGGCTCTCAAGGCTCTACTGGTGCTAAAGGATCTTCTGGATCTTCTGGTGCTAAAGGCTCTGCTGGTGGTCCAGGCTCTCAAGGCTCTACTGGTGCTAAAGGATCTTCTGGATCTTCTGGTGCTAAAGGCTCTGCTGGTGGTCCAGGCTCTCCAGGCTCTCAAGGTGCTCCAGGCTCTCCAGGCTCTCAAGGCTCTACTGGTGCTCAAGGTGCTCAAGGTGCTCCAGGTGCTCCAGGCTCTCAAGGCTCTCAAGGCTCTACTGGTGCTCAAGGTGCTCAAGGTGCTCCAGGCTCTCAAGGCTCTCAAGGCTCTCAAGGCTCTCAAGGCTCTGCTGGTGCTCCAGGTGCTCCAGGTGCTCAAGGTGCTCCAGGTGCTCCAGGCTCTCAAGGCTCTCAAGGCTCTACTGGTGCTCAAGGTGCTCAAGGTGCTCCAGGTGCTCCAGGTGCTCAAGGTGCTCAAGGTGCTCCAGGCTCTACTGGTGCTCAAGGTGCTCAAGGTGCTCCAGGTGCTCCAGGTGCTCCAGGTGCTCCAGGCTCTACTGGTGCTCAAGGTGCTCCAGGTGCTCCAGGTGCTCCAGGTGCTCAAGGTGCTCAAGGTGCTCCAGGCTCTCAAGGCTCTACTGGTGCTCAAGGTGCTCAAGGTGCTCAAGGTGCTCCAGGCTCTCAAGGTGCTCCAGGCTCTCAAGGCTCTCAAGGCTCTACTGGTGCTCAAGGTGCTCAAGGTGCTCAAGGTGCTCCAGGTGCCCAAGGTCCAGCAAAATCCAGTGGAACTCAATCCGAAGGCCATGTTGACGAATCCTACGACATTTCCGAAGGTTACCAAGGTCCAGTGAGACTCCACGCTTCAGCAAACTCCAATGGAACTCAATCTGAAATTCCTACAACAGCTCAAAACTCCGTACATGTTGAGGAATCTACTCAAGATTCAAGTACCCAAATTCCAGCTATAACTTCAGTTCCAGACAGTTCCTCAATCATCGATGATCACATTGAGAAATCCTCTGAAGATTTTGATTCTGAACTACCAAACGTAACTTCAGTTTCCGGAAGTCCCCCAGTTATTGCCGATTACGTTGAGGAATCTTATGTCGAATCCGGTTCTCAAGCTCCAGTCATTACTTCAGTTCCTGACATTTCACCAATCGCTGACGATAAGAATGAGAAATCTGAAGAAGATCATAAGGAGATAAGCTGGGATTCAGAAAACCCTCCAGTCATTGACGATAAGCATGAGGAATCCGAAGATGATCACCAGGACACAATTAAATCTGATGAAACCACGCCAGTCATTGACGATAA
>NKZD01001894.1:0-24496 GCA_002370635.1 Metschnikowia cerradonensis | reverse complement strand
CATAAACACCTGTTCTTCATAAACACCTGTTCTTCATAAACACCTGTTCTTCATAAACACCTGTTCTTCATAAACACCTGTTCTTCATATGAACCTGTGGTTACTACAACCGCCTGGTGCCGTGGAGGTAGACCTCCCACATGTACATAAGGGAGTCTGGACCATATCCATCTTTTAACTAACTAAATCAAATATCATCTGTCTGGGACATACCAAGATGTCTCCAAAGACCAGACCCACCAATACTTCAATGGACACTGACAACTCTACATCTTCTTCTTCTCGAAGTGTTTACTTGAAGTGTTTATATCTTGACCAGACTATGAGGACAGTGTCCCTCAGTAACTGTCCACTGGACATCAAACCATGGTTAATCTATGGTCCACCTGGTGCCGCAACTATTGTTGCGGAAGATGCGTTATCTAATCTACAAGATATACGAATTTTATAGCTATAGGAGTTTATGACTGTAATGCGAAGGAAAGTGGTGAAGTCAATAGGACTGGAGGCAAACCGTCATTCTTGCGATGAATTGTTGAAGTAGGTTGCAATAATAAGTCACTTTCCATGTAGATATCTGGAACGTTGGGCTGTATGATAGGGGATTCGTTTGTTCTCAGTGTCAGTTCAAGCAAAATGGAGTAGTCAAAGTCGTTTTTCTCTTGTGATTGGAAAAAGGATTCGTCATAGTAATCAAAGTCTTTATGCTCTATCAAACTCCATCTGGGAATCCGGGACTCCTCGTAGTAAAATTCTAAAATATCCAGGTAATTCTCTTCAGGTCAAAGAGTTTAACTTTGTAAGAGATTTGCCCATGGACGAGCTAGTATATTTCTTTGAAGGAGGCAAGGTGCTGCTCCTGCTCTGCGACACCTGTCAACGAGTACCTAGCATGTACGGAGGCAAGGTACTTCCTGGATATGTTGTAGGGCATACAAGTGAGATATGTTCATGCCCAAGATGAATGGGACCTGTAGACCATTATTAGACAATAGGGCAGTGTGGATCCACGTCAATAGGGCAGTGCCGGCTCTTAACGACCAGAATAGTATAAGACACGGCTTCGGCCCCGCCTTAGGACTTTGCTCTTGTAAGGCACAACTTACATATCCCTGTATATCAATATATACTAAAACACAAGTTGAAAATACCTCTGAGAGACGTAGTCATTTTGTTCTGAATGCAATCAATGGACCTTTTTGTTAAGAGCTCAGCAAGCTTCTTTGAGTTCAACGGCAGTTCTCGACTTCCATACGGATACTTACATTGACCTCATCGTTTTGCTGAGTAGAGTAATAAGCTCATATTTTAGTTGGGCATAGTAGAGAGTAGTGAATACGGTTCTTGTATCTTCACGGCGGCCTTGACTCATTAACCATCTGGGAGAATCAGGCAATTTAAAGATTATAGAGACAATGATCAGAAGGAAAGTGGAATGGACTACCTATATACTTTGTTATTTATTTTATTTCTTATTTAGTATTTAGTATTTATTTTTGAACCTTTAGCTTGTGCTTTAGCTACTCCAAGTCAGTTCAGGGTCCACCAAACCTCAAATCCGCACTAGGAATAGCATTGGCATCGTCTAAAGGGTCCCAAAGTTTGGGATAGGATTCTAGGTGCCAGTCCATTTAAATCCCCAGGCTCTCCATGTTCGAGTAGAAATTCCAGTCAAACTTTGATTGGAGAGTCGAGTGCTCCGAGAGACTCAAGGCACTGGTCATGAAAGTCAACTCAAGTGTTGAGTCTTGAGACTCCCAGGGACTATTTGCTATGTCTTCTATTTCTTCTGGGCACTTTTGTAGAGCTGGGTTGGCGTTGGCATTGCCAGGCTCAGTGTCTATTGGGAAGAAAGCCTGGATTGAAGGGCAGAGAATTGAGGTCCTCCAGCCTGCGAGATTAGTCTCTGGGAAGAAGCCTGTGTTCATTGGGTAGTCTTGGTTGAACATTGGGTTGAGATTTTTAGTCAGAGAGTTTGATTATTGAAGTCTGAAAGTCTGAGTTGGAGTCAAAGAGTCTGAGTTGGAGTCAAAGAGTCTGTGTCTAAGAGTCTTTGTCTGAGAGTCTTTGTCTAAGAGTCTGTGTCTGAGTTTTGAAATGAGGTAGAGGTTGAAATGGAAATTGGTGGGACAAATGCGGCTTATATAAGGCACTAGCTGGCTACAAGCTCGATTTCTTGTATGAGCCGATCACAAACGTTGTTGTACCCACAGAAAAAAAAAAACGATTAATTCGAAAAAACGAAAAAAATAAAAAAAAATCTCACATACATTCTTTACTGGTCGACTGGGGTCGCGGCTGGAAGAACCATCTCATACTTGAAAAGCTTGTTTAGGTAAAAAAATCGCTAATTGGATGCATTGATAAGGTTTGGTATTATTATGGAAAGGATAAACGTGAAAAATTAGTGTTCAACGCATAGTTTCTCATATGACATGCAAGATCGATTTGTGATTTGTGGAATGTGGATTATGTATCTACCTAAATCAGTGACCATATGCAGTAAAATCGGGAAAACGACTACCGGACTTGATCTAGAGGAATAATAAAAAAATCAAAACGGGAAAAAAAACAATTCAAGTTGACCTCCATATATCTTTGATGATAGTAAACAAAGAAAAGAATGCTCTTAATGGGTGCAAAATCCTGCATATAACCCAAAAGTTGGTATTGAAAGTGAACAATAAATGATCATTTCAGAGAAGAAAGGCACACGTTCATGAAACAAAAAACACTAGAAAGATCTATAAGTACTGCTTAATGATATACTTACTTTTTCTATACATTAGAAGGTTTTGTTCCCATATAATGCTGGTTTGGAATGTTTTTTAGGAGAGTTCCAGAAATCTATATAAGAAGGAACTCCCGTCCATATCCTAGTGTGAATCAACTAACCAGAATATTGTCTAAGAGGGATACACAAAGATTTCCTCTACTCCCAGACACTCAGAAACAGCCAAAAACAGACAGAAAGAGACAGAAAGAGATGGAAACAGATAGAAACAGGCAGAAAGAGATAGAAACAGATGGAAACAGATAGAAACAGACAGAAAGAGATAGAAACAGACAGAACGAGATAGAAACAGACAAAAACAGACAAAAACAGATAGAAACAGATAGAAACAGACAAAAACAGACAAAAACAGACAAAACCAACCAGAAACAGCCAAAACCAACCAGAAACAGCACACTTAACCCAAGTATTTACCTATATTGATGCGACTATGAACTTATGATTAGAGCTCAATATACTACACTAATCTGTACTCATTGGTTATTGAAAAGACCCCCTGATGTACCTGTAATTCAAGTACAAATGGAGTTTTGTTAGACATGAAATTGACTCGACTGAGTGCAGGATTCCAGGACGTCTAGAACACGAAGATCTACGCTGCATGAAGATCTACGCAACATGAAACAAAATCTATGAATGCAAGAATCTAGATCTATTCCCCCACTCCCCGGATATATAAGGGGGACATAAGCCCAGTTATGAACAGGCCAGAACTCCATTACTTAATCTTAGATAGTTATAGTCTAATATAGATATCATCCAGTAATTAAGAATATCCATAATACTGTTCGGGTGAGTTCCTACTACTAGTAGCCGTTCAGAATACGCAGTTACCGTTGNTGAGTTCCTACTACTAGTAGCCGTTCAGAATACGCAGTTACCGTTGGGTCATCGTTCCTGGAAAGATCCGTCATATTAAGAAGCTCGTTAGAGGCTTAGAGTCATTGCAGATACAGGCTAAAGCCTAGGGTCGCATAATAATTCTCACAAGTTTACTTATCTAAAGTTGGTGTAGTGGTATAAAATATCCACCTACTCCTATAAAATGGTTCGTAATGACTGGTCGAATATACTTATCATCCTCATAACCAACTGGGTACTTAGTACATGATTCAAGCTTCAAGATCCGTATGGGTAATGCTCTGCCCAAATTGGTCTTAATTGCAGTGTATTACAGTGTACTGCAGCGGCCAACGAGTACCTAGCATGTACGGAGGCGATGTACTTTGTAGAGGCGTTGGATGCGTTTTGTTGAACTTGAGGCATTAGTACACGTGAGGGTACTGCATGTTCAAGTGACTGTATACAGATGAAACAATGCTGGGCTCTCGTCTAGCTCTCGTCTAGTGTTCGTCTAAGCTCTGGCTATTGTCTTGGGAAAAGACAATGTCGGCAAGAGTTTGATGACAGAGAGAGATGGAGCATATAAGAATGGAGGTGAATATTCTTAGGGGAGAGGGACAGGAAAACAAGAGACAGATCATGAGAGCTCTTAGTATAGTTTAGATACAGCTAAGAATAGAAGTTATGATGCCATTGGGAACCAATGACATAATCGTTGCAGATTAAGAGCTTGGGTAGTAAAGCTCAACACAGACAGACAGACAGACAGACACACAGACAGACACACACAGACACACACAGACACACACAGACACACAGACAGACACACAGACACACAGACCACTGATTGATTAACCTTTGAGTCATCTATATACATAACACCTTCTATTTCTTTGGGGACATTGATGATTGACTTTTTGTCAACCTTAAAAATCATCATTCAAGTGTATCTCCACTGTAAACTGTAAACTGTAAACGTTCGTGTCAATACCAAAACTGGCCTTTGATGACTTGCTCGAAATTATATTTGTAGAAGTTTGAGTTGAGTTTTCCTTTCGAGCCCATACCTGAATTTGACCAATACCAAGTGAGAGTTGTAGTAGGAGCAATTTTAATGGAACTGATCATAGTGATCCAGGCCATGCTCCATACCATACTTGGTGCAGATAGTCCGTTATAGTCCATAGTCATATAAGAGAGTCCATGCAACCATATTATCATGTAACATGGAGTGATGATCCATGGATCCATAGTCTAGTCCATAGTCTAGTCCATTCTAGTCCATAATCCAGTCTATAGTCATACTTCAGCCTATGTTATGATAGCCCATAGAACAATAGTCCATGGAATGATAGTATAGACTGGACCATGGCCTGGAGTCATCCAGTCCATAATCATAGGATAGTCCATAATCATAGTATAAGCCTAGTACTGTATCATACATAGGCTGATAGTATCGTAGTACCATAGTACCATAATATAATAGAACAGACTATAGTTTAAGAGACTAGTCATTAGTACCATAGTAGTACTCATGATCAAGTCATAGTCCAATCTGAGTCCATGATAAAGTCATAGTCATAGCACCATGATATGATGCTTCAGCTAGAGTCCATAGCCATAGACCACTACTGTAGTATTAAGTTTTGGTTGCACGCTAGGCCAGTCCATGGGTCAGTCGCTACCCCAGTGAAGGGTCATAGTACCATGGCCCTTAGTCGTAGTCCAGTCCGTACTCCAGCCTAGGAACATAGCACCAAATCATAGTCATCACCTTCACCTTAGTCTGGTCTATATTTCTTAGCCATAGTGATAGTCTTGAACGTAGCAGTCACTAGGACAACACACCAGACTCCCGACTCCACACTTAGCTCAAGCACGAGCACAAACTCAAGCGCAAGCTTATCCTCATCACCATACCTCCATAAGTTAGCTTGAGAAGGAGTGGTAGTTCTAAGTACATGATATGCTCTCTCCACTCTTCACTCTCCACCTCCTCACCTCCTCAACTCACCTTCCCACCTCCTCACCTTCACTCAAGCACCTGTTCGCACAAGCACCTGTTCACACAAGTCCATTCACGCACACCCCCGTTCTCATCTCACCGTCCTTCGCACGCTCACCCTCGTCCGCACACTGAGTTTCGCAAAGCTTCATGCCCACCTTCGCTTTCATTCAATTTCACCCACGCACTCACTTTCGAATGCTGAGTCTCTTTTCGCAAGGCGAGTGTATGAGAATATTTACCCACACACATTCTCAAACTCATTTACACACACATTCTCATAAATTCTCACACATTCTCATAAATTCTCATAAATTCTCACACATTCTCACACATTCTCAAATTCATTCTCACACTCATGGTCACATATTCTCACACATTCTCACACATTCTCACACATTCTCACACATTCTGACACTCACCTTGTTCCCAAAATTCACCTTCACCTTTACTCACGACTTAGTGAGTTTTTTTCTTATTCCCCAGAGTTTTTTTCGCAAAGGAGAACGTGCAAACCTTCACACCACTCAGTCTTTCTCTAAATTGAAAGGTCCACGCTAACCTTTACTCACCTTTATTCTCCTCACTTTTCGAAAAGGCTAACTCACCTTTAAACACCAATCTATCATTTCTGATTCACAAAGGTTGGCTGGCTCACCATAATCACTTTTATTCCCCTGTAAATATATTCGCAAAGGTTCGTTAGCTCACCTTGCTCACCTTGCTCAGGCTATTTTTATTCGCTCAGGCTCTCTCTCGCTCACCTTCACTTAATAAATCATCCGCCCACTTCAAACTCTTGGCCTTGTCTCCCAATTCAGGCGCCCGCACTGCATACAAGTGCCGTCTCCATATAATCTCCGCTGGGTCTTGATCTGGTTCCACCCACTCAAACCCATCGCCCCCACTCATCCAATACGCTTGGAGTTTCAATTCCTCCAAGTTATCCTTGGGGGCCAAGAGCCGGATTTTCTCCCCCGTCCGCGTGAGCCCCGGACTTAAACTGCCGGTTTCATCGCCTTCGCTGGTCCGACACAACTCTTGCACGAGCCCTGGACTGGGTGCAATCCCTCCATTCATTTTACAATCCGTCTCCAAGATCCGCGTGCACATGCTCATTTCGTCCGCATGCTTATACCAATGAGTATAGAACGTACCCTTTTGCCACGTCAAGAAATCGCCTCCGGCCAGACTCAATTGGCGCCCGAATTTGACGATCGCCACAAAAAAACTCAGATTAAAGAGGTACGTCAAAATCATGGCGTTGATAGCCCCAAGATGCATCCATGCTGGCTGGAGCAACCCATGTGCCACAAGTTGCGGCACTCCGTACTTGGTTAAGGCTGTAATACCAATAGCTGAGGCTGCAAATTGAAACACTCCCGTACGGAGCTTTTGGTGCTTGGTTGCAATGTAGTTTGGGTGGCCCGTGGTCAAGTCGGTGATTTGTAACGCGGCCCGGGTGTCGCCGTCGTATAAGCTTTTGCGGAACGGAATGAGCGCAGTCTTAAGTTCGATTGCCGCGCCTGTATTCTTCTGATAGTACATCTTGATGATTTTGATTGCTGCTGCCAGGGGGAAATTGAGGAGGAGGGCATCTTTAAGCACCTGGGGGGAGAACTCCACTTTGGGGCTGCCTAAAAGCGTCTCAATGCTCTTGAGCACTTTGGTGTTGGCCACGTCCTTCTGGAACTTATCATGGTCGTGGATCTCCATTAGAATGCGCCTACACGCCGCAAGGGCGTTGTGGAGGGCTTCTGGGTTTACGTGGTCGGCGTTTAGAACATTGGCCTGGATCTGCCCATTAAGTTCGTTGACGTTGGTGTAAAGAAATGGGTTTGCGGTATTCCATAACCGGGCACTCGAATGGAGCCCATGGACTCTAAAGGGGAGGGGATTACTTCGGACACGAAGAAACATGGTGTATCTAATGTTGATGCATCGCATAGTTAAGGACCTGAACATCAGTACACCCACCAGTACACCAATATCAAAACCAGTACACCAGTACACCAAAATTGTACACTTCCAAAAACAGTGTCCAAACTCTGTTTACACCTAAACTTATCTACACACAACATTAGAACCCCAAACATGTATATGCCAGACAAGTACAGCCCGAAACCTATAAATATACCACACCCGTACACCAAATTAGTCAGATCCGTACACCTCAACTTATACATACATTTCAGAGTCAATTCTTCTGATCCGAAAGCATCAGAGGTTTGTATTCACTACAATTCACTACAATCCCGGAAATTTTATCGTTATGAGCCCGCAGGCATATATTCTACCGTGTAATGTAATGGTGTATACTGCATACAGCCAATCACCATATCTAAAGGAACAACGAGCCTAATGAAACACCAATGACTCCAAAAGTCAAGCTCACCACCGAAGCTCCATTGGCCAGAGAACCTGAACCGGAACCGGAGCCTGAACCCGAGGCCGTCGACTGAGGGGCTGGTGCAGCAGATGTACTGGGCTTGCTATAAGTAGTAATCAAAGACACAGACATGGAGCCGGCCACATTCATCCATCCTCCAACGTTATTATTGGAGCTATCACCATCATTGGGTTCTGCATCGGCACTATTGGTTCCAGTGCTTGCTTCCACAGTCAGAGCACCAGCAGCACCAGCAGCAGGAGTCGTTCCAGTAGCACCCGTAGCTGCAGAAGCCACGGCCTGGCCAATGGTATGAGTGGCCAGCCATGCAATGAGTTGGTCTGCATTCATAGTATGAGTTTCACTCCATACGGAGAGTTGGGATGCCTTCATGGTTTTGGTATCCGCATCAGCTCCAGTGGCTGTCCCAGTACCGGTTGCAGTTCCAGTAGCAGTTCCAGTAGTAGTTCCCGTTCCAGTAGTAGTTCCCGTTCCAGTCTTGGTTCCAGTCCCAGTCCCAGTACCGGTCGTGCCCGTGCCGGTTCCTGTGGCAGTAGAGGCAACATTGGCCACCGCGACACCAGCAGCAGGAGTGGTTGCCGTGGTTGCAGTGGTTGCAACACCAGCAGCAGCAGCAGCAGCAGCAGGAGTGGTGGTATCTGCTGCGGTATCAACTGCTGCTGCTGCTGCTGCTGCTGCTCCTGCTGCCACTTCAGTAGTAGTATCAGCAGCAGCAGCGGCGGCCGGGGCAGCAGGAGCAGCGACAGCAGCATTAGCAGCGGCAGCATCTGCAGCCACGGCATCGGCGGCCATGGCAACAAGCGCAAAGTCAGCAAGGCAAATGGCCAGAAGGGTGTGGAGTCCGAAATGCATTGTGATAGACCAAAAGAAAAGAAACAGGCTCTTCAAAAATTCGCAATCACGTGGATCAAAACACCCTGCACCGTGTTTCAGATCGCGAGCCGCGACGTGCAGACCTTCACGTAATACACAGGCTGTGCATCCCACCAACCCCTTATCCATACAGGCAAAGATACCCCTAGAGCCAGAGTCATACCCTCCATACAGCCATAAAGCCATACAGATATCCCTAGAGCTATCCTTAGGGCTATCCCGGGCTATTGATCGAGTCCCTTTTCCGCAAAAAGTCATAGCATCATATAACCAAATAGTCAAACATCCTCCAGCATTCAAACCCCTGACATATCTTAAATCGTCCATAGATCCATTGATGTCATGCCGCGTAATTGTAGCCAACAAATGACAGCCAAATTACAGCCAAAATACAGTCAACTAATGACAGTCAAATTACAGCCGAATTACAGCCAAATTTACAGCCAAATTTACAGCCGCCTGGAACAGGTATTTAACTGACCCATTCCGTAGTCTTTTATGAACTGTTAGGAAATTTGGGAGTGTGAGTGTTAAATGTTTGTTGCTGAACTGTATGACTGTGACTGTGATTGTGGCTATGACTGTGGCTGTTAAAAGTTGATGACTGTTATTTTGGTGACTGTTCATGAATGTGACTGTTGATGGCTGTTAATTTTTGATGGCTCTTATTTGCCGAGGACGTGTTAACGACTGTTGGTTAACTTTATGATCGCCTATTGATTCATCTGGTTTGATTATTCATTGTCTTACCCTTATACTTCCAGCAAAAAAGGGAGTATCTGGGGTGGGAAAACAGGGGATCTGAATTCGCAGGAAGAAGGTCAGGGTTTCATGAAAAAAGAGGATGAGGAATGAATTGGGGGAAAGGCGCGGCTTTATAGTCATGGACGGGGCTTGGGATGCGAAAGCGGCTATTGTTCAAGATTAAGGTTGAAATGCGGGAATGCAGGATCTCGAGGTCTCCCTCAATGAATCCAGTCAGTCAAGTAAACCAGTCGATGGTCGATGGTCAATGGTCAATGAATCAGTCAAGTGAATCAGTCAATAAGTGAAAACGTCAATGAGTCAATAAGTCAGTCCAGTCAGTCCAATACATTCAGTCCAATCACATTCTTTGGATCTATACAAATATTCTCTAGATCTATAGGAATATCTGTGTGCCATAGATTAAGTGGTCATCTTGAAAATGATCATCAGAGCCAAACAGAGTCTCACCGTGAATAGAATGCAAAGTAGATTCGATCCAAATGAATGAGTGAGGTCAAATCAAGTGAACGAGTCGAACCAGTCGAAACTCGTCTCTAAATTTGAACAGTCCCGAGATCTATACCTTGGCCCACTTTTAGAAACTCAAACCATTGTGGACAGCAGAGAAAGCTTGGGTGCACTTTAACTGGTCCCTGGTATATGAAACTCTATTGAGTCTTCAGTGTTCGGAGTCACTTCATCCTGGATTTTTTGTTCTCGATCTTCTGCCTTGTTGTTCTCCGGTTCTGGATCCAATCTGGGCAAGTCTTGGGTGCAGAAAAGATAAGCGTCACGATGGCTTACCACTTGACGCCAGCAATGAAGGGGGATTATTCGAAAACAAAGCCTAAGCAATCGGCATCTCATCGTTCCTCAGACATCTATCATTGGACATTGAGGAAAAACTCAGTCGTGAGATTCTTTAGACTTTATTCGGAATCTTCTTCTCAGACTTCTTGGCAAACGCCTCACAGAACCGCCATAAGATCCGAGGTAGAAGTGTCGGATTATATCCCAAGGAAAGTCTGACACTATATTTCAACCAGATACGTCAATCATCTATCGGATTCCTCACAATATGCTCGAATCTCTTACCTCACAGACCATCAGTTATAATCAGTCACTAAATCTCAGGACTAATTGTAAATGCCGAAGACCAAAATTGAGGTGACCACTTCCAAGGACCATCTATTAGTAGAACCCACATATCCTGCCATTAGATCCGAGTTACTTTGACTCCTTGACCATCTATAGAATCCAAAAACGAATTTCAAGGATTTATCGTGTCATAGATTCCAAAAACAGACCCCAAGGGTTTATCATCTGTTATAGGTTCCAAAGGCGAACTCCGAAAAGTCCTCTTCAACCTATCTATCATAGATTGACGATACCTGTCACAAGATTCTGAAGGCGGCCAGTCATAGTCTCGAATGTCCGTCATTAGAGTACTTGACGGTCAAACATAGATGCCGAAAACGGTCGTCAGTAGATTCCTCAATCGCCGTTGATAGATTTCGGAATACATTTCATGAATTCCTCAGAAGTCGTCTTCGACATATACTTGATGAATCCTCGGCCATATATAGCTTCATCAGGCTCCAGCTTCGGCATCAAGTTCATGACTCCCCGATCGCCATTCATATATTCCTCAGACTTCGTCTTCAGAATCTGCTTGATCATATTCTATCGCTTTTTAGATTTCGAAGACGAAGTCTGAGGAATCTACTTGATCATCTTCTGTTGCTTTTTAGATTCCTCAGACTTCGTCTTCGAAATCTACTTGATCATCCTCTGTCGCCTTTTTGATTTCTCAGACTTCATCTTCGGATTCTCGGAATCTTGTCTACTTCTTCCTCTTCTTTCGCTTCTCCATCCTTGGTGCACAATCTGGACAGTACCAGATCTCATCATCCTTAGGCGGGGAACTGATCCCCACACATGACCAGTGAAACCACTCATACTTACAGTCATCATTATCACAGCCAATCATCTCGCCAAAAGATACCCTCTGACAAAAGCAGTATAGATTATTATCTGCATCCTCGATCTTATGTTCCCGAACACCATCCGTATAGTCGTCCTCATCCTTGAGCCTCTTGGGGCGTTTGAGAACCGAGTATGTTCTTTTCTTGCGCACCGGGTCCGGTGACAGCCGCACACTCACCGGCTCAGCCGTAGTTTCCACCGTGCTTTCGTCCATAGGCGCCAATAGGTCATCCTTCTCCAATTTGGCAATATCCGCCTCGAAATTGTACATGTGCTTGGACACCAAAAAGAGGGCGGTATTGGCCAATAGGATCTTTTCCTTTTGGATCTTCTGCACCAACCGCATATCCTCTTCAATCTTCTGACATAGCGCCTGCTCCTTGGGGTGTTTTGTAAGCGTGCCGTTGGCCTTGATGAACTTGTGGAGCTGCGAGTCTTTGGTCTGGTATCGCTTGCGTGCGTCCAGGAGCTGAGTATCCTTAGCCCGAAGCTCCTCGAAGAGATGCTTGATCTCTAGCGGGAGGTTGGAGAGATCCTGCGTGTACTTGTCGAGGACCGTGGTGGTGTCCATGGTGGCTTTGTGTTTCAGACGTTGTGTTTCAGAAGCCGCGATGTTTCAGAAGATGCATAATGGGGAGGGAGCACACCCGTACACCCATACACCACACGTACACTACTAGTGCACCATTCGCGTTGATGGTGTAGTCATAGTTCACCTTCTGAAACGGCCTGGAACAGAATCGTTGATTCGTATTCTGAAACACCATCCTGTTGAATCTGAAACACCATCCTGTTGAATCTGAAACACCCATCCAGGCTAATCTGAAACATCATCCTAGTTTAGCTGAACCATTAATTCTGCCGCCTTGATCTCGCACAAACCAGTGCCTTTGATCTGAAACACCAACTGATCAAATCTGAAACACCCTCCAGTTTAATCTGAAACACGATTTCGAAACACCCTTACCTCTGACCAATACAATATTTGAAACCTGATGAATCTACTTGACTTGACCAAACCAGAGACGTTGAAGAATGCACTTAAGGATGCGCTGAAGAAACAAGACTTGTCTGCACTCCTTTCACGTGACCCCCAGACATTTCTAAAGACTATTGAAGATGTACCTGGAGCTGCTTCTGCTGTGGCGACTTTAGCAAATCATGAAAACGCCTGCATATTGGCTCTGGTGTGCCGAGAAACCATTTTATCTGCAGGTTCTACCAATATCCTTTACGTCCACGTTTTCATGCACTTGACGAAATATAATATTCCCGATGTGGCAAGCACTCTTGTGCCTTTACTCTCCCTGCAATATGCAGAAGAATCGACTCTTTGTTTGGTGGCATGGGTGAAAAAAAATGGGGGAGGAGAGATGAGTGCTTGTGTGCAGGACTTTTGTAATAACGACAAGTCTGATTTCCGAGCAATTGCAGCGGCCCTCGAAACTTTCATGCCGCTTGTACCAGGGCTTGTGTCTGTATACACTTCTAGAGAGTGTAAGAAGATGATGATGGAAAGAGCGTCTTCTGTGCAGGACACCCAACTTCTTCTCCGGGTGGTTCTGACTTCATGTGTTTACGAGGCAGCTCGGAAGTTCAACACAGAGAACTATTTGTCTTTGCTTATACAAGGCGCACGGGGTATGTCCGAGGAGGCTGATGTTACCGAGATTTCCGAGATCACCGAGATTGCCGAGAACACCGAGGTTAACTTGGACAAGCAGCCGCAGGCTGAGTCACGTGATATGATTCTGTCGCTCTCCCTCCTATGCATTGTAAAGCTATGGAACTTCTCTGCCGTGGAATCTCAGATCCCCATCTCGGAAATAGAGACCCGGCTCCGAACGCACTTCCTCCAACCTGTACACGAGGCTCATCAGTACATCCTAGAGGCTTTTACCTACCTCCTGCTTGGTCCGAAGTCACGGCAAAAGCTCCGTGCTGACTCCGAATTTACTAACCAGCTTGTGCTAGTGATTGAAACAATGAAAGAACCCGGAGTACTATATGCAGGACTCCTCTTATTCGCCAAGCTTACGCAGGTGCCTGAATCTTCTTATACTTCAGGGCTAAAAAGTGCCGTTACAAAGGAGGAGGAGAGTGTGCAAGACATCGAGCAGTATAACCAGGAATTAATTACGGAGTATAAACTCGTGCAGACGCTATGTGCAGTCCCGATATCGACTCAAGACCAAAGTCTTTCTCTGCAGCGAGTGGAGGTGCTCTACAACATCAATAAGAGGCAAAAAGTCCATGTTTTACGGGAAGCCGTGGTGCAAGGAGCACTTCCGGTTTTGCTCAAGTACTTGCTTGAGCACGTTGCTAAGGAGCACGTGACCAATACCGAAAAGCAGGATAATATCCAGGCTACAGAGATCAATTACCTTTCTGGAAGCCAGTCACTTGCAGCAGCACGTGCACTTGCCTCATTAAGTCGTCTGGTGGACCCACGACTTGCATTTTCCAAGTATGACGTCAAAACATGTGTTCCCTTCCTCGTGGAGCTCGTCCGCAACTCGGAAAAAGGTTCTTTTTCTCTCCTTGACAAGTTAGATGGATTATTGGCGCTTACAAACATCTCATGTATGCCGGAATCGGATCTCCATGCATTGATCATTGGAAAAATGGACTTTCTCCCCGATTTGTTCCTAGACTCTGTGCCGCAAATCCAAAAAGCCGCCTGGGAGCTCGTCAATAACCTTGTGAGTCATCCCAAGATGTTGGCGAAATTTTTCAACGAGGAAAATGCCCAAAGCAAGAAGAATCTCGAAGTGTTGGTAAAAATGCTTCATCTGCAGGACACAAGTGTGCAGGTAACGATAGCAGGGATCTTGGCCAATAGCACGATGGAATACGAGCTAGTTTCCCGGGAGCTTTTAAAGCAGCAGCAGGTACAACTTCAGCAAATTATAGGTGATATTCTTGTTCACCAGCGGAGTAACGAGGACTTGTTATTGCGTGTGGTGACACTCATGTACAACATGCAGGTTGTTCCCGAAAGCAGTGACTTTTTCAGCCCTTTCAAAAGGAACTTGGGAATTCTTTCTAAAGAAGTGAAAAATCCAGATATCCTTGAAATGGTCAAGGAGATTTCGAACCAGATTTAAGAGGTTCACTAGAAATTGGCCGCACGACTAGAAAAAAAACCCAAGCCGTTAGTCTTACATCAGACTATCAATGAATTACTTGAGAAATTTGAATTCAAAAACTGCGTGAATGAAACTTGTCTTTTTCAAAACACATCGAAGAAGCTTCTTATAGCTCTTTATGTTGATGACTTACTTATCTTCGGTAAGAATATTTCCAATATCAACGATATTAAGACTTTTTTGGGAAATACCTTTAAGATGAAAGATCTTGGAATTGCCAAGAAATTCATTGGAATTCACATTCTCATAAAAGAGGATTTTATTAAAATCCATATGGATGACTACATCGATTAATTCCTAGAGTGTTACGATATGAGAAAATGCAATCCAGTGCTTTTTTCAGCCACAATTGAAAATTTTGATAGAACTCTCGATGAAGATGTCGAGCTTTGTGACGAATATGGGTATTGATCTCTATCTGGCAAATTGCTTTATGCAGCCAGAACTCTTAGACGCGATATTATGTTCGTTGTACTGAGATTCTCCAGATACCTCTTGAGATCTACTACAAAACACTTGGACCATGCAAAACGAGTACTTTTGTACCTTCGTGGAACCTCACATCGTGGGATTATTAAACAGGACCAACATAACAAACAGGACCATCACGACAAACAGGAACATCACTTCAAGCAATACCAACACAACAAACACGACCATCACCACAAACCTGTCTGACCAGTTTCACAATGAGTGGGCATTTCGTCCTACATAGTGGGTTCACTTCTGGTTGTCCAGGGTAAGTCAGCGGTGGCCTAGTGAGTCAGTCTACATGGTGGCCTAGTGAGCCTATATTCAGAGACTTTCCGACTATTAGGTGGATAGGTGGTTAAAGAGAACGATTCAAAAAGTGAAACACATCTTGGGCACTCTTGGAAGTAGTGCTTAAAAGCGGACCATCGTGTGAGTCGATTTCAAGGTGTACATGCTTGGTGTGTATCCATTAGAAGTGACTTGAGTGTTCATAAGTTTCCAACCAGACTTCACACCGTTGCGGACAAAAAAGATCACATGGGTGACTGAGCCTCTGCATGGATGCAATTACAATGGGAACGAAAAAGATACTATGATGATACACAAGTGTCCAATCAAAGAGCACCCCGAGTTCTTGGGCTACTTGCTGATGGTGTTGGTATGACGTCATTTCTAAAGGCCAAGTAGTACAAAGCATTGGTAATCAGAATTACTAGATTCCGGTTACGTCAGGTACTCTGTATAGTATGTTTTTTTTGTTGATGATTCCTCAGAAGAAGGAGTCTGAGCTGCGTTTTTGGTGTTTTCAAGGGAAGGGGTGGCTGGTAGCTGGCTGGGTAGAAGGCTTTATACAATGGACATTGTTAGTATCAGGCGCATAATACCTCCATAGGTAGATCACTACCTAAGATGTACAATTATGAGCACTGATCCTGATATGGTATGCGATAGCTTGACTGGAATTGGCCGGAATTGGCCGGAATTGAAGGCCGCGACCGGAATTGTCCAGTTACAGGACCTCCAAAAGTCCACCATGAATACTTTTTCGACTCAAAAATATTCATTATAACTTCCGGAACTCTAGGAATCCAGCAAACCAAGTTTCATCAAAATCATTCGGAAAAATGGTTGTTTGTGTTGGACCTTTTTCAGCTGAGGTCGCCTGGTGTACGGGTGTTTCCTCGGTTTCGCATCCCCCGGATTACCCCAGTTTCGGCCATGCTAACCAACCATACTTAAATGCTCTACCGATGGTTATCTGAGAGGTAATCACTACCTATGTTTGATCTGACGTATTTTTTATACGTCTCATTTAATTATATAATCTGATTATAAAATTCAACTCCGGAATTATGTCCACCAAAGGCGGGATTTATCATAGATGAAAGATGACTGTTAAATTGTTGTTGTAAAGTTAAGAACTAAGTCATCTTTATTCGTTGATTACTCCTCAAAAAGAGGAATCTTAGTTTCTTTCTGGTGCTTTTTGTTAAACATGAGAGATGCGGTGACCCGTGGATGCAGGACATGTGTTACCTGCAGTACAACAGAGTTGGATATGCCTCATAAGGTTCCGAGGAACGTATGAGTGCAGACTAGTATTGTGCAGACTAGTATTGTGCAGACTAGTACTATGCAGACTAGTATTATAACTGGGTCTTGACGTCAGGGGTAGTCCGGTTTGACTTCAGCCAAGGTATTAATAAGTTCGGTGCAGGAGCAAGGAGTCCAAGGATTCCCAAGTATATATATAGAGGGGACCAGAAACCAGAAAATCACGGATTCCCTAGTACAGAATAGTAGCATAAAGTTATAGACCTCAGAATACCAAGGTCTAACACTTTCAAGAGGAAGAATCAGAGTTTTTTTTTTAGTGATTTCAAGAGGAGAAAGCTTAGCTGTTTTTTCAGTGATTTCAAAAAAAGCGGTGGCTGGTAGCTGGATGAGTAGAAGGCTGGTACAAGGCTTTACAGTGTTTTTCAAAACTATTCAAACCAGAGCGGCAAAACGATTCAAACCACACTAGCAAAAAGTTTCGTAGCCCTTTCGCACAGTCTTTCAAACCAAATGGAATGGCGTAATGTTTCACACCAACTTTTATTAGAATTCAATATTCTGACATCTTAAATTTCGACGATTGCCTCATATGTATATACTACATTTGGGACAGAAGTCTTGCAGTACCAATCAAGGGTGAAAAACAAAACGGATGGAACTGAATTAAACTGGGTTTCCTTGTTATCCTGTATACAACAACTTGTCCATTTGGTTTGAAGTGCGAAGGGGTACGAAACTTTTTGAATTATTGGTTTGTTTAATTTTGCTAGTATGATTTGAATCAGTTTGCCTCGGTGGTTGGAACCATTCTGTCTTCTTGGTTCGAAACATTTTGTCACGCTGGTTTGAATAGTTTTGAAAAACACTGTATACAATGAAAATTGTTAGTATCAGCCAGAGAGGTTTCATAATACCACAATAACTAGAGCACCACCTATTTCATCCTATGTTTTTAGTAACCCCTAAGATAAACCCGTACACCTCTATTTCATCCTATGTTTTTAGTATCCCCTAAGATAAACCCGTACACCTCTATTTCATCCTATGTTTTTAGTAACCCCTAAGATAAACCCGTACACCCCTATTTCAACCTGTGTTTTAGTATATGTATTGATATAGAGGGATATGTAAGTTGTACCTTATAAGACCAAGGTAGGTTAGCCGGTGCGAGGCGAGCAAAGAGTTTTTGTTGGAACATGAGGAACCTGCACACGGAGTATTACTGTACTGCATACACCGCTTCCTGGAAGTACTCTGACTCCGAAAAAAAAAGCTAGGTACTTGTTGACAACCTATGATAGATCAGACAGTCTTACATATACCAGCATACTGAAATCTCTAATGAATACTGTTGAACAGGTGAGATGTGCCAATTCTTGATTTACAGGTACTGCATTATATGCAGTACCGGCACTATAAATGGAGATTAGAATTACAACCGGGTTTTATCGTCAGGAGGAGTCAGTTTAAACTCAAAAACAATGTATTGAAAAGTCCGGTGCAGGAATAAAGAGTCCAAGGATTCCCAAGTATATATATAGAGGCGATCCCGCTCTTGGTTGGGAGGTATCATCATTGACCAGAATATTACGGACCTCCTAATACAGATCAGTAACATATCTAACACTCGCCAAGTATCAACAATGACTACTACTATCCCAAATCTCTTGGAGGTATTAGCCAGCAATGACATAACTATTTTTAGTTATCACAGCGTTTCTCTAACGCTCAACAAACACACTGGACGATAACAAAGAGAACAAGTGCTTTTGTGCAGGCTCAAATCATGAATATCCAAATATTACAAAAAAAAAAGTACATACAAAAAAAGTAGATATCACAAAAAAAACTTAGATACAGTATTTTTTTCAAAACTATTCAAACCAGAGCGGCAAAACGATTCAAACCACACTAGCAAAAAGTTTCGTACCCCTTTCGCACAGTCATTCAAACCAAATGGTATAATGTTTCACACCAACTTTTATTAAAATTCAATATTCTGAAATTTTAAATTTGGACGATTGCCTCATATGTATATACTACATTTGGGACAAAAGTCATGCAGTACCAAAAAAAAGGGTAAAAAACAAAACGGACGAAACTGGAACTGAATTGAATTGAACTGGGTTTCCTTGAGTAGATTTGATAATTCCATATCAGCTAGAATGTAGGGGAATCAGGTGGCCCGTAGAGTAACCATGGTTCAAGATCCAGACGACCCTTCTTGCTATAGGATATGAATGTCATAGTCTCATCTAGATAGTGTGATTCTCATTATCACTACGAGAAGTTTTGGTGGGTCTGGTTTTTTGGAAGCATCTTGGTATGTCTATGTCTCCCTCTGTAGAGATATTGGATTAGTTATCTAATGAGAGGTGTAGCGAAGACCTCATTATATATATAGGAGTCGGCCTTCACTGACCCTTGGTTGTGTCGTGGCAACCAAGGGTGGGGAAACTAGTAGTAGAGACGTGCCCTGCAAGCCTAGAGTGCCGCGCGCGCTCTTGGTCGGTGCTATTTTCCAACACCTTGTGTTGAGAATGAGCAATGACTGATCATTCCAGAAATGGAAGGGGCGCTCTTAGAAAGTATAGAGTGTGCTTCGCCTTCCTCTGGTGATTCTTGATGAAGGTTTAGCTCCAGCATGAAGCATGTTGAAGAAGGTTTAGCTTCAGTAAAAGACTGAAGGTCTAGCAGAGTTCCTGGACTATGTAAGTTGGAACTCTTGCCATAATCCTAGTGTTATTTATTCAATCAGAATATCGTCTGAGAGGAACATACAAAGAGGTCCTCTACTCCCAGACCCCCACCAGAAACAGCTCTTGTGTAACTCCTCAAGTATACACTTATCTTGATGAGACTATGAACTTTATGTACACCACTAAGTATAGTCCTCTGGACTGTATTCCATGGCTATTGAAAGGACCACCTGATGCAAGTAATCTACACCTTGTTATCCTGTATACAACAACTTGTCCATTTGGTTTGAAAGACTGTGCGAAGGGGTACGAAACTTTTTGAATTATTGGTTTGTTTAACTTTGCTAGTATGATTTGAATCAGTTTGCCTCGGTGGTTGGAACCATTCTGTCTTCTTGGTTCGAAACATTTTGTCACGCTGGTTTGAATAGTTTTGAAAAACACTGTATTGAACATCCTACTCAAGAAAGTCCTTCTGCAGGACAGTCCTTCTGCAGGCAAGTCCTACTCAAGAAAGTCCTTCTGTAGAATTCACCCAGAGTATAAGTCTTGTGGATATGTAGCAAAACATTAACTTCATCAATGTTATGTTATGTTCTTTATAACGTGTGCTTACCCAGACTTTTATTCGTTGATGGTTCCTCAAAGAGAGGAACTGGAGTGGCTTATATACTTTGAAAGAAACGTGGCATCGAAAAACTCTCCACCAGAACAATGGCCATTGCGCCCATTGCAAACTCCTTATCACGCCATCATAATACTTTGTACAATGATGGCCTGGCCATTATAACAACCGGACTGAGAGGCTTCACATAATACCTTCGTAGGCAGGGCCCTGCTTATGGTGGATCTAAACGAAACAGCTGTGTTAAGATACAAGGATCTCCAAGTATATTTAAATACAGATACGACTATGAACAACAGATACGACTACAAACAACAGATACGACTACAAACAACAGATACGACTACAACCAACAGATACGACTACAACCAACAGATAAGAATACAAGCAACAGAGATGGCTACTGAAGTTCTACAATTAAAGTTGGAAAACGAAACGACTTGATAACTGTTCCAGCTTATGGAAGTGTATACTACAACTCTCAATACTGGCTATATTGGAACTACCTATTAGTATTTGCAATTCTTTTTTATTACTTAGCTATTTATTAATCGTGTCAATGAGTCCGAGTGTTTTTGTCTTTCAGGGTTCATATTTTATTTCATATAATGAGACTCCCGGATTCAAGAGGTATACTAGAAGTATTTTCTATCTTGGCTTTCCTACTTTCTGAGACCCAAAGTGTCGAGGTGCCTGTAAACATCCTTGAAATGTTAGGCCCCCTTTCCCTCGAGTCTGTTTCGGAGTAGTCAGTAAGAAATTGTGTTTCTGCTTCTTCTTCGTTCTCTTTTTCTCTTTCTTTATTTCCTCTTCCTCCATATTTTTCTTTACTTCTTTATTGTGAGAGGAGTTTCCTGGGTCTAGGTAATCTATGAGAAGCGAGATTGTGATCCCAAACCCAGTAATTCCAGGAAGAATAAGTAAGAGTAGGAATAGAAAGAGGAGATGCATTTTGGAGAAGTAAGGTCTTTTATTCTGTTTTTTTTTTCTGTTTTTTTGTTTCTGTTTTTTTTGTTCCTATTTTTCTGTTCTTATTTTTTGTGTGGAGAAGTCGTGGTGGGGAATTGAAAATTTGGGAGGGGGGGAGCAAGGGTTTATATAGTTCGCAATTTGTCACAAAATGGCTGCAAATCTGGTATGCTCACTCGGAGATGCGCTCACTATCACGTATGTTCACTTTGAGATATGCTCACTTTCAGGTTTGCACCCAATCTACATTTTTGGTCGGCACACATTACTTTTTAAATTAAGGTATGTACAATTTTTTGTATTTACTATTTTTAGTATCTACTATTTTTTGTGTTTTCGATTTTTGGTATTCCCGATTTTTGATATTTCCGATTTGGGCCTGCACAAAGCACATCTTCGTTTTGTTATCTTCCAGTGTGATGCATTAGAGATTTCAGTATACTGGTATATGCAAAAGTGTCAGATCCGCAATAGGTAGTGGGTAGATGGTGATACACCTCGCAGATCACCATAGTTAGAGCATTTAAATACGGTTGATTAGCATGGCCGGAACTGGGGTGTAAACCGGGGTTGCGAAAGCGGAGAAACACCCGTACACCAGAATACTTCAGCACAAAATGGCCCAACGCAAACGACAGTTTTTTCCCACTTAAGAAAATAAGAGTAAGCTAGTTAGAATCCTGGAATTCCGGACTTTATGATGAATATTTTGGAGTCTAAAATCTTTACGTGGTGGATTTTTGGAGGTTGTGTAGCTGGACAATTCCGGCCGCGGCCCGCAATTCCGGTCAAACTATCAAGTGTACCATATTACTCTATGGTGATTATTGAACAGACAAGCACCTAGCAAGAACCTGTTGACTAGGTGGTGCTGTGGTCAAATACTTAAATAGTTCAGATTTCTCAAAAGGAGGAATCATCAACCAAAAAAAAACATACTAAACAGAGTACCTGACGTAACAACAAGATTCTAACAGTATTCGTTATATTTCTAACTAAATATTTGTTCGCTAATGGTTCCTCAAAGAGAGGAACTGGAGTGGCTTATATACTTTGAGAGAAAACGTGGCATCGAAAAACTCTCCACCAGAACAATGGCCATTGCGCCCATTGCAAATTCCTTATCACGCCATCATAGTACTTTGCACAATGATTCGTACAATTATGGCCTGGCCATTAAACAACGGGACTGAGAGGCTTCACGTAATACCTTCATAGCCAGGGCCCTGGCTATGGTGGATCTAACAATCAAAGTATTCTTTGGTAGAGATTGCTTGTGGTTGTTTAGCACTGGACACTAAAGGACAAAATTCTAATTTTTCTCTTTTAAGATTACTGAACATATATTGTTACTATAATGTCACTGTAGGCACCACAATGTTGAACTTGTTCCTCAAGTTCACCTGCGAGTACTGTATGTTCCTGTTACTGCATACAGATGAAACAATGATTGGTATTGTCCTCGAGAGAGACACGTTGGCAGTGGACCACTCGAGGCCACTTGTCTAACACTTGTCCAATATTGGCCATTGTTCTGGAGAAGACAATGGGCTGAGTGGGTTAGGGCTGGAGTCCCAGACCTAACTATATATAGAGAGGGTCCCGCTCAGACTTGAACGGTATCAATTGGAACAACAAGTCAAGGACATCCTAGCTTAATATATATATATACATAGAAAGAATAGAAGCTACAGTAATGGTTACTGAAGTACCAAAGTTAAGACGCTTGTTGAAACTTAACGTGATAACTATTCTAGATTATGGGAGTGTATACAACAATTCCAAACACACAACTCATAGTAGCCCGCACACACTGGTTGTTGCATTTTACAATTTCAACAGGAGCGAGTATTGTGTTGAGAAACAGGTTCCGTATTCACGTCTTTGACTAGGTGATGAGTGACTATTTTTTAAGGGACTATTTTTTGAGTGACATTCTGTGAGTGACATTCTGTGAGTCACTATTTTTTAAGGGACTATTTTTTGAGTGACATTCTGTGAGTGACATTCTGTAAGTGATATTCTGTAAGTGACATTCTGTGAGTCACTATCTTCATGTTAAATTTATAATTGCATATATGCTTAATATTACAATTATTATTCCCTACTATAACACCTCCGAATAAGTTTGATATTTTCATACCATTAACGTTTATTTCCCGAATTTGTGTACTCTGACCTTTTTCCCCGCCTACGGTGGGGCATGTGTTATTAATTTTAGCTGTTTGGTTATCTCATTTAAATCTTTTAATTACATTAGGTGATATATAAACCGATGTCAAAAATTGTTTTAACCTGCGGTGCGAGTGACTAGTGCGAGTGACTAGTGCGAGTGACTATGGATACAGTGTTTATCAAAATTATTCAAACCAGCGTGACAATGTTTCGAACCAAGAAGACAGAATAGTTCAAACAAAATAGCGTGATGTTTCTTTCAACTTATGTTTTAGTATATATTGATATACAGGGATATGTAAGTTGTACCTTACAAGACCGAAGTCTTAACACGGGGCGCGGCCATGTTTGATAGTTATTGTTGAGAGTTTTGCCTTAACTCTCTAATATGTTGGAATTGTTCTGACGATGGTCTCCAATAATTCTCTTGGGTATTGTGCTTCAGGGCTCATCATAGATCACTTATATTCTTCTCTAAACTAGATATCAGTGAACTGTTCTCACAATTGATGCCGCTCAAACCTGAGCGGGATCCTCTCTATATATAGAGTCAGTCCCGGAGACTCCCACGTCCGAGACCGGCGTCTCGTAAGTGACTATGCATGATGAGTGTACGTCCTCGTCGTGCACATATCCCTGTTTCATCTGCACCCTGTATCTCTGAAACCTGTGGGACCACTCCACTTCATCTCCAACCCTGTGTATTGTCGTTGACCTGCAGGCAACATGTTTCACAGTTGCCCGCACTCACAGGCTGACACATATCGCATGTCCCACAAGTTCAACAGTTATCCACTCGTCTATGACCTGCACACAACACACTCCGTAGTACCTTGACTCCGTGTGTTGATAGTTTCACACCAACTTTTATTAGAATTCAATACTCTGAAATCTTAAATCTTAAATTTTAAATCTTGAATCTGGACGATTGCCTCAAAAGGTACTACATTTGGGACAAAGGCACTACATTTGGGACAAAAGGCTTGCAGTACCAATCAAGGGTAAAAAACGGACGGAACTGAATTGAACTGGGTTTCTTTGTTATCCTGTATACAACACCTTGTCCATTTGGTTTGCAAGACTGTACGAAGGGGTACGAAATTTTTTTGAATTATTGTTTTGTTTAATTTTGCTAAAGTGGTTTAAATCGTTTTGCCGCACTGGTTTGAATAGTTTTGAAAAACACTGTA
>NKZD01001893.1:0-13981 GCA_002370635.1 Metschnikowia cerradonensis | reverse complement strand
ACCAAAGGGAAGGCAGAGCACACTCTATACTTTCTATGAGTGCGCCTTCCGTTTCTGGAATGATCAGGCATTGCTCATTCTCAACACAAGGAAACCAGTTCAGTTCAGTTCAGTTTTGTCCGTTTTTCTCCCTTGATTGGAACTTGACCCTTGATTGGTACTGCAAGACTTTTGTCCCAAATGTAAGTACATATGAGGCAATCCTCCAGATTTAAGATTTCAGATCTAAGATTTCAGAATAGTGAAATCTGATAAAAGTTGGTGTGAAACATTACTCCTTTTGGTTTGAAAGACTGTGCGAAGGAGTACGAAACTTTTTAAATGATTGGTTTGAATCGTTTTGCCGTGCTGCTTTGACTAGTTTTGAAAAACACTGTACCGCAAAAGACGGGGCCCCTGGGGCTCCACAGGCAAGGTATAACCGTCTACGCCCAAGCCAAAGCACACGTCAAACACCATCACAGAGATCCCTGTGGCTATCAATGCGGCTTCCAAGAGTACAGTGTTTTTCAAAATTATTCAAACCAGCGCGACAAAACGATTCAAACCAGCGCGACAAAATGGTTCAAACCAAATAGCGAAATGTTTCACACCAAAAAGACAAAATGGTTCAAACCAAATAGCGAAATGTTTCACACCAACTTTTATTAAAATTCAATACCCTGAAAGCTTGAATCTGGAGGATTGCCTCATATGTACTACATTTGGGAGTCTTGCAATACCAATCAAGGGTGAAAAACGGACGGAACTGAACTGGTTTCATTATTATCCTGTATACAACAACTTGTCCATATGGTTTGAAAGATTGTGCGAAGGGGTACGAAACATTTTGTCGCGCTAGTTTGAATCATTTTGTCGCACTGGTTTGAATAGTTTTGAAAAACACTGTAGCACTGGTATCTGTGTCGTGTTTAGTTCTAACATTTGGTATCACAGCAAACTTTATCCGTTCATGGTTCTAGGTAGCGGAATACTGATGTGTGGGATTTCTCTGTTGGGTGAGTATGACATATTATTAATAAAGCCTTCGGTAGAGACATGGTAGAGACATGGTAGAGACATGGTAGAGACATGGTAGAGACATGGTAGAGACACAGAATAGAGATGCATCAATTATATATAACCTTCACATTTTTCTGGAATTACTGTTCAGTACTTTTATAGTGATGGTAAGAATTGAGAATTGAGAACTGAGAACCGAGAGAGAACTGAGAACCGAGAGAGAACCGAGAGGGAACTGAGAGAGAACCGAGAGGGAACTGAGGAATGAGCGTTTCGCACCCAAATTGTTTGCACCCACTAAAGTGCGAACAAGAAAGTACCCCAGCTCAGACTCTACACCACCAACCAACAAAGGTATATAATGAGGATATCATGAAATAAAGAGACCAATAATATTTAAATAATTTCATAGTATGCAGTACATAAAAAATCAATCAAAAAAAATAATATGCAGTGTTTTTCAATGTTGAAAAACACCGACTAAGAGCGCGCATGGTGCTCTAGGCTTACAGAGCATTGTACGGATATTTTCCCAAGCCTCAGTTGTTAGACCAACCGAGGACCAATGAAGGCCAACTCCCACATATATAAGGAGGCCTTCGCCACACCTTCTATTAGATAACTAATCGATTATATTATCAACTGCCTGAGGTATACCAAGATGCCTCCAAAAAACCAGACCCACCAAAAGATCTCGTATTGATGATACTTCAACAAGCACTGACAACTCTTCTCCTCCTCCACCTCCTCCTGAAGTAAACACTTCAGAAGAAGTGTTTACATATCTTGATGAGACTATGAGATCAGTGTCTTATAGTATGAGTCATCCTCTGGATGTCACACCCTGGTTAATTAATGGACCCCCTGGTGCCGCAACTGTCGTTGCGGATCTGGCGTTATCTGATCTACATTCAATGTTGAGAATGAGCAATGACTGATCATTCCAGAAAAGAAAGGCACTCTCTCTTTAAAAAGTAAAGAGTGTGCTACGCCTTACCTTGGTGATTCTTGATAAAGACGATGGCAAATTGGTCAGTGAGCTCGTGGTTTAGTATGTGACTGAAGCTAGCATAGCGTGCAATCATGTTGCAAGTAGACGAATTGGATGTATTATAGGATATCACCAGGTCAATTGGAAACACGGATTTAAGCACCAGCGTGAAGGTGTCATCGAAGGAAATAGTTCGAACAAGGGACATCGGGGTTACGATGAGGAGGGTCATGGAAGTGGTTCCGAGCCGTACTAAGCGGAATTGATGCTGCCTGTGGCCCTGGATGAACCGCCACTAGAAACAAGAAGTACCCAAGAACAATAGCAAAGACAATGCTTATCTGATATATGTGCCTCATCACTACCACCACCAGAACAAATAACAGGGAAGAAACAGGGTGGAAACAGAGTCAAAGAAAAGGGGTAGAAATACACCAGTGTATCTTTTGGAGAACAACAAATATTAGGGTTGGCGGGGTTTTATATGGAGCCCCGTGTACCGTGCATTGACAATGTGTGCCATTTGATTGGTTTTGAGCCCTGTAATATAGTTGCCGGCCTCTTCAAACGACCAACGACCATGCCACCACCATAGTCAAGTCGTTTTTGATGCAAATCACCAGCAATTTGCGGATGGCCTCCTGAGGCGAGTCGATATCCACCACCACCAAAAGAACTCGTAATGCATCGTCATCCTGGTGCACGTATGTGGAGGCCTGGCAGAGTTGTTATGTGACAGCGGGTGTAGAGATGCATAGAAGTAAGAATTGCCGAGGTGGTCACCGTATAAAAGATATAAAAGATATAAAAGGGGAGTCCGGTGAATGTGGCATAATAAATGTTGGAGAAGGTTTAGCAGAGTTCCTAAACTATATAAATTAGAACTCTTGCCGTAATCTTAATGTTAATTAATTTATCAGAATATTGTCTGTGAGCATATCAAAGATGTCTTCTACTACCAGACCCACCAAAAACAGCTCTCGTGTAACTCCTCAAGTATTCACATATCTTATGAGACTATGAACTTTATGTTCAACAATAACAAGTACGTCACTCTGGCCTGTCACTCTGGCCTGTCACTCTGGATTGTCACTATGGATTGTCACTATGGATTGTCACTCTGGACTGTCACTATGGATTGTCACTCTGGATTGTCACTATGGATTGTCACTCTGGATTGTAACTCTGGACAGCCACTATGAACAGCCACTCTGGACTGTACTCCATGGTTATTGAAAGGACCACCTGATCTAGCCGAGGTTAGCGTACATGAGGAGTTAAGTAATCTTCACTCACACTACACTATACACTATGAAATATTAAATGTTAGATCCACCATTGACAGGGCCCTGTATATGGAAGTACTATGAAACCTCTCAGTGCGATTGTTACAATGGTCATTGCAAACGCTATATCACAGTCATCGACCATCGACCATCGGCCATCGGCGATCAGCCATCATTGGATAAAGTACTATGATGGCCTTTTCAAATATTCGGGAACACTCCTTACCATTGTTCCAATGGAGAGTTTTTTGATGCCACGTTTCTCTCGAAATTATTTAAGCTGCTTCGGCTCCTCTCTTTGAGGAACCATCAACGAATTTAAGATTAGGTTAACACACATTATAAAGAACATAACAATAGCCGTGTTATATTCATATATATATTAATGCCTTACTAAAAATATGTTCGTTGATGATTTCTCAGCAAGAGTGTTAGGGTTCGTCTGGGGATTCTGTTCGCTTAAATGGGGTCGGGTTTACAGCTGGCTTCTAAAGTCAAACCTGGGACTTGTATTTAAACTGAACTAGGTTAAAAGATTGGTTTCTCAAATATCCCCAGGAATTCGCCGTATTTATAGAAAAGTTGTCGTTAAGTGGGTAGCCCGGGGTCAGTCTGCAGGTATCTCCGGATCCCTGGGTTTCTGCAAGTTGTGCCATGAGCTGTTGTCTGCCCGTCTGCCTGTCTGTGAATCTCTCTGTGAATCTCTGTGAATCTCTCTGTGAATCTCTCTGTGAATCTCTCTGTGAATCTCTCTGTGAATCTCATTCATGACAAAGAGAAATCTGCCGCCATTAATTAGTCTGCCGTAAGGTAACCGAAGGGACGGAGTAATGGTGAACACGAAAGGGGCGTAGTAGCATCGGTTCCCGATTAACTGGACACATGAGCTCAATGTCTAAATGGGTTGTATTCCACCCATCTTGGATCTAACAAGCAGTGTATCTTACTACAAGCCTATTAGTATTTAGTACAACCTCCTAGTAGGGAGTGTACAGTAGAGATTCTATTAGTGTTTAGAACGAGCCATACAAATCAGTCAAAAAAAATATAGGTACAGAAGTGCACACTAGTACAAGTCTATTAGCATCTAGTCAGTGAAGCTATTAGAATCTAGTCAGTGGAGCTATCACTATCTAGTATAAGCTACTGGTAGTGTGTATATTAGAGCATCTATAGTATCTAGTCAAGCTACTGCTAGTGTTGAAAACTAGCGATACAAATCATAGAAGTATATGATAAAAACTTTAGGTAACAACTTCCTAAACACATGGGCCAGGACAGCTCACCTGTTATCCATAGTACATCTGGAAAAGACCATAAAAGTCATTCACGTGACCTTCATAATATCGGCGTCGACTGGTACACAGCCTATAAATAGGGGTGTAGACTTTGAATTGGATACAACAGTACCAATCCAAATAAGGAAATAGTGCCAATCCGAAGATTAGGAAATAGTACCAATCCAAATAAGGCATTAGTACAAATAGGATGACTTCCACTTTGGGAACTATATTACCAGCCATAGAGAGTCACATCGACTAGGATAGAATTCAGCTTTCTTTCCGATTACACCTCCACATGGTTAATAGCCCAGAATTCACCACCTAGACTCGGATTTTTGTCTTTTTTTCATAAAACAAAGACTCCACTAATTAGCTTTATTACTGCCTCTAGTCTTGTACTAACCAGTGTACTGACTATTGTAGTCCACCTGTCGTCCTCAACTCTTCAACCACCCAGAACCACCTCATCTGTTTCTTATATCCATTGAAAATATATCAAAAAGGTATTTTCACCTGGTAGTTATGTTGTTATCTCCATACGCACTCAACCATTTCCTGTAGTCCAGAATATCGAAATCGCGTACCATCACTGTCTACTCTCATCCATACACTAGTACTTTCGGTACCTTAGTACCTGAATCCATGCATCAGTACTTTCAGTACCTCAATACCTCAGTTCTGTCACTATGGGGTGTCTGGGTAGTGGTCGTGGTAGTGGTCGTGGTAGTGGTCGTGGTAGTGGCCCTGGTAGTGATCCTGGTAGTGGTCTGGGTAGTGGCCTGGGTAATCGTCCATATGGTCCTGGGTAGCGTCCTCTGCCAAAAACTCCTCTGTTGTGAGTTCTCCTCTCTTCCATTGCTTGTAACGCCAACGACATGCAAAGCCCCGGATCAACTCCGTGCACCGGATCTTCTTAAGTCGCTGATCCACCTTGCCGTGCATAAGCCTGTTCTCCAAAAAGTCAATGAGCACAAGACACTGTCCCGGGTCGAACGACGTGTAAAGAGGGAGCTGGGTGATGAGACGCGTGAAGGAAATTCCGGGTTCCTCGTGGAGTTCCATGTTCACCTTGGCTTCTTCCATGAACTGGTCAAGTAAATGCCTCCGCTCCTGCACCTTGGCCACGTCCATCTCCAGCAAGATCCCATTAATAACTCTACAATCCACACTGATATCGTATGGATCCGAACTGTGTCTGGTAATCCACTTGGCTGTAAGTTTGGGGATACTCAATGAACCCTGGTAGAACTGGAACCGGAGCGAACCATGGAGATTGTGCAAGAGAGGACTCAAGTCGTCTGCATCGATGAAACCTGTTCCCTTAGGATCGTACCTTTGCCAAACCCGTTTGAACTTCCGGATCTCAGGCCGTGCAATCAAATGGGAGTACTTCGTTCCGCCAGCAATATAACTGAAACTGTCCAAAATAAGCGACACGAAAAGATTGAGCATGATGTACATGGAGATAAGGTTCCACGACATAAAGAAAAAGTAGGCGTATTGCTTGTTTCCGCAATCAGACACCCCACTAGGTTCATCCACCACGCAATATGGCTCCTCCAATGTAAAGTCCAGCATGATATAGTTCCAGCCCTCGCCAAACGAGCACCGGAAAAGCAAGATCAATGCCTTGGGCACCGACCGGAGGTTGATGTTGTTACTGGTGTTGGGCCCAATTTTGGTGAGTCCAAACACCTGGTTCATGGCAATAGCATAGGCAATGTAGATGATGAACCATGTGAACATCAACGAGAACAACGATGGGAACGAGGCAGATGCAAACTTCAACAACTGGTTCAAGCGGTCACTCCGAGGAAACAAGAAAATCAACAAGGCCACCAAGAAGATCTTATTGATATTCACAAACACATTTCCTGACTGAAGCTGACTGGCCGTGCAGGTGGTGACCCAGGCCCCCAACGTCACCACAAAGCAAAACACGTTCCACTTATTAGAGACAAACACCTTATAACCCTGAGCCACGATCATCATGACGTAATGGGCGAGAAAGCAGAAGGTGGAGATGAGGAAGAGAGCGTATTGAACTTCTCCAGGAATCCACGAAGGGAAAGCTTCAAATACCAACGCACATAAATGAAGCATGAGTACGAGCCCCAAGATCAGGTTCCAGATCTTATTCTTTTCCACTGTCAAATTGTAGCAAAAGCGCTTTAACCGCGTCAAGTCCTGCTTATCCTTTCTCTTGGAAGGCCGCACCTCCTGTAAGAACTTTTTCACGTGGTACCACTGGATCTGGATATCCGTCAAGTACGCCCGGCCTGTGACCTTGGCATAGTTATTGATGATCACCGAAACAAATAACGTCAAGATGAAAACGGTACTGACGAAGTTGAACAAGATAATGAATATACCGTTGATTGGAGACAGGAACATCTCCGGCGGGGTGCCCACACCGGTACTCTGCATGACATTAATGAGGAGGTCCGTCCAGCCCTCCAACGACACGATCTGGTAGAACGTGGAGAACGACGATCCAAAATTGTCCATGTGCAAGATCGGGTTGGTGTACACGTTGGGACTCAACACGTTCCAGTTGTAGGGCAGGGTCTGGTACTCGTTAAGACAAGAGGCGTAATCCGATTCTCCGTCGAGACAGTAGCCCAAGCGGCCATTGAACACGTTCAAGGCCCAGAGCGAAAACGGGAAAAGCAACGTAAGCGAAATCACCGTGGCACTAAGGATCTTGCCGAACCCTGATAACATCGTATAGTGGAAGTTATTCTTGGCTGTTTCACTGATGGTCAAGATCCTCAAAGCCCTCAATGCTTTCAAACCACGCACAATCCGGGAAAGGTCTCCATCGTTAATAAGGTAGGCCACAAACTCGATCCAAAGCGAACTTAAGGCTCCAAAGTCTAGCCAGTTCCATGGCAGTCTAGCATACGCATTGGGCGTAAAGAAAAGTCCATCTGCAATGACCTTGATGACCATCTCCAACGTGAAGATGGCCATGAACAACACATCGATGAAGAACAGCCAGTTCCAGCGGCCATGTTTGTTTTGCACATCCAACCTGTACAATGGAGTAAGGTAACATGCGCCAATAACAATGCCCACGGTAGATGCAAACATCACGATGGAGAATATATCGCCAATGGTCTTGTGCGGCTCAACACCATCAATTCGTTCTCCATAACTGGAGGGCACGATTCTCTGGCAGAACCTGCGTAATTTGTGTCCTGGCTCCAACATGTAAAACACAGTGTTGAAGCTGGGGTTGGCCTTTAGGTAATCGTCCTGACTTTTGATCAAGCTGCGTCTTTCTGCAAGCACCTGAGTAGCAAACCTAGAGGGGTCAAAATTGCCCACATCCGTCTTCATTTTGCGCCGGGCATAAAAAGGGTTCCGGAAATAGTGCATGGCAAACTTTTTGACCCGAAGAATTAATCTTTCTGGGAACGGCTTGCGGGCCTCGTCGGGGTCATTCAGCCTAGATGCCTCCACAAACTCATCCTTTTCTTCCTCTCCATTTAAGAAATCATTGACTGCACTGCCACTCAAAAGCAAGTTGGTGACTGCCTTTTCAATGTTCTTCTCCTCACGTGACTTGAACCATTTGGCTTTCAATCGAAACATCCACCCCGGAGGGTCCTTCACCATCAGCAACCGTTTGGTCATATCGTCAATAAACTGGCGCAATTGATGTTTCCGTCTTCCCTCCAAGGATACTTCCAAAGACTTGGCAATGACGGCAATAAAAATATTCATGATAACCAGGTTACTGACCACGAACCAGATGATGAGAATAATGGCTCCAAAAGACCGCTGCGCCACGCTCTTGGCATAGCTCTGGAGAGTAAACATGATATCGGCCCAGTTCTCCGTTGATGTAATCACATAGAGCGTCATTACGCTATTAGGCAATGTATGCATAGCGAACTGCACTTCGTCCACGTCTTCCGGGGGCACGGTGCCCTCGAAGTACCTAGACGCAAGGATTCCGGTTAGGAAAAGAAGAATAAAGTAAAACAAGGTCAAGTCGTAGATGGCCTTGAAGTTCTTGCTGATCTTGATCCAGAGGTCTGAGGTGATCCGGAAGGAGAGAACCAAGCGGTAGAACCGGGCCAATTGGAACACACTCATCCAGTAGTAAACATGACCCATTTTATCCTTTACGGGCCCCACTATGATCACAGAAGTGATCACGGCCAACGTTAAGTCCACGACGTTCCGGTGGCTAAGGAAAAACGACCTCCAATCCGGCAAGTAAAGGAGAAACCGCAAAATGATCTCAAACAACAAAAGCGACGTGTAGAGGGCCTCGATCCGGTATAGAAGTCTCGCCCTCCGTTCAGTCATTTCGTGACTCCTGAAACTCTGAGTAATGAGCGATAACGTGATCACCAATAAGAAGATGAACTCGAACCGGTAGTACATCCGCAACCAGGGTTTTCGCTGGATCAACTTGCGGATACGTTTGCCATGCACCTCGTCGTTGAAGAACCACGACTTGAGCTTGGCTTTCCGGGATAGTAACGAATTATCGTTGCGGATGGCCTCAGCCTTCCGTTTGCGTTCTTCCCGTTCCTCCATCTGCACAAAATTGAACGAGGCAACAATGATAGCCGTGAAGATATTCATCAACCACACCGTGAGCACGTAGATACCCACTATGAAGAAGAGAGCTGCCACCAAACTGTCTGTATCCATGACATCATACATGATGTCCGAGAAAGTGTTGACACTGATCATCACAAAGACTGCTTGCATGGCCTGTAGGATATTGTCGAAATTCACTGTTCCTCCATAAGGATTATCCCCGCTTTGGCACACAGAGTTCACCGGACACCAAAGACCTTTGACGTAGCCTGTATGCTGGCCCTCTCTGTCCAAATACGGATGGGGCCGGCCATCGATGCCGAGATATGCACCACAGAACAGATTCGAATTGGTGTATGTTTCGGTGGGGTCACTGGGGTTGGTCCACACACAGTGTCTAGAAAGAGACGACTTGAAGGACTGCACACCGATAATGGAGAAGATCACCCAGAAACACATCACGAAAATGCCCACATCGATCAACTGTGGAATGGCCGATTGGCACGCCCTCAAGATGATATTGGTACCGGTGGTTAAGTTCAAAAGACGCCAGATCCGGATACACCCCAAGGCCCGAAACAACATAATGTGGTTATCGTAGTCCCAACGACTGATATGGAAAAGCAACGAGATCCAGAAAAAAAATACGGAAACGAAATCGAGCCGTTGCCAGCTGTTGCGGAGAAAAGCTCGTTTGAGGTTCATTTCTTCCACTGACTTGATCAACTTATGCGTCTTCATAAACGTATTGGGCTCAAAAAGTCTCTTTCGAGGGTTGATTTCCAACATTGAGCTCGCAGACCCCAGACGGGGCCGGAGGTACCCACGTTCATCCGAAGAATCACTTTTGGCCGTTTCAAGACTGTCTGAAGTCTGCAGCAAAAACGGTTGGGAAGGAGAATTGTTCCTGGAGTCCAGAGATGCGAGCACTTTCTTCTTTCTGGTAGGAGTGAAGTTCTGGAGAATTGTTTTGATTTTCCGACAAAGAGAACTCCATGCATAGAACAAACTGCTTGTGGGATACTCCATTCCCATGGCCTCAAACAAAGCCGTATCGTTATAAAGCCCATATGCCACCACCTTAACGAAAATTTCGATTGTATAGAAAATGTTGATTCCCAATAAGGTCCAGTCTGCATAGTTGGGTTTATTTTCAAACCGAATGGATCCAGCTCCCCATTGCCTGCTCACAAGAACAGCCATTTGAGCCACAATCATGATCAAAACAATGGCATTGGTGCTTCTGTTCAGAGCTGTGCGATGACACCATTGTCTAAAACGGGACTCGGGCGAAAATATACACAATGACTTGCCGAAAAGCTGAGGATGATGACACTCGGAGTTGAGATTTTCCATGGCTGTGGATGCACTTAAGTTGGGACTGATGTGCGATGCAGGTTTGGACGATACCGTGGTCAAATTGCTCTTGGAAGGCCCAAACTTTGGCGAAACATGCGTCGTGTAGCCCGTATACCCGTATTTGAGACTCTTGCATGGACTTCCCTCGGGATCATCCAAAGGCACCGAGTTAATGCTGTCGGAACTGGAATTCCGAACAGGGCCCTTGCTTATCTGCAGGCTCAACGAGGGTAATGACGTGGAAGAGTTGCCCAAATGGGATTCAGAATGCAAAGAAGTGGTGGACCCAGTAGATTTGACAGTCAGTGATTCCGGTGCTATCCCAGATCCAGTAAACGAATCCGGGTGTGTATCGATCATAGGCGCAGGAGGATTGCTGGAACCAGCCACACGGTCGGAAATCCTGGTTAAGAGCCCCAAAATCTTGGCTGGCGACGAAACCAGCGGCTTATGCATTCCCAACGGCGGCCTAAAAAGCCCAGCCTCGAGGTTGGAGTCGTAGAGTTCCGCCCCAGTCGGCAGCTGCAGGTCCGGGTTGTTCAATGTGATCATGGGGATATTATAGGTGAGATCCGGGTCCACGGACTCGGAGGTGCGGGGTTTTTTGGAGGTATTGAAGGAGCTATCGTGGAAATGGAAGATTCCTTCGTGCCTATCGCCGCCTTCTTGCATATTGGAAGGGCTACCTTCGGGAATGGGCGATGTCACACGCTCTTTGGAGTGCGGTTGCGAGCCCGCGCACGTCTCATCTAGCATCCAGATTGGGCCCTTGGCAGAAAGTCCCAATACCTCATCTAATTGGTCACGAAAGTTCTGAGGGTCTTCCTGAAGTGCATCGCCCAAAATATCAAGATTATCCACAACCGACTCGTGGGATTCACGCAGAAACCGGTTAGACGAACGGGGTCGTGCGGAACCCGAAGGGATGGGTTCAAGGCCTGGGTACTCGAAATCCTGGAGAGATTGTCGGATTTCAGGCCGAGAAGAAGCCCGATAAGGCGTTGTATCGGAGAGCCTGCGGTCGAAGCCGGCGAAAAGGGATTGGCGGCGGTTGGAGCCGGAGATAAGACTGTGGGGCCTTGCAGAGTCGGAGAAAAGAAAATGGCGGCGGTTCGGATCCGCTGAAGACGGCTGGCGGCGGTTGGGGTCGGTGGTAGTGGATTGGCGGCGGTTGGAGCCCGAGTGGATGGCGGATTGGGGTATAATATCGTCAGCAGAGGCGGAATGGTCGTAATTTTCGCCGGAATTTTCGCCGGAAAAAGACGCCAGCGGAGGGATTTCGGCAGAGAAGCCCGCCAGACGCCTTGTTTCGGTAGAATCCCGGCCACTTTCGCTAGAATACACGTGGGAAGTCCGCTTAGGCATGGCCTATAGGTGTATATGGCTTGGCGACCTGTTTAAGACGGCAAAAAAAATAAGGGAGAAATGCAGAAAAAAAGGGGGGAAGCTTGATAAATAGTCGGAGGTACGGGTGGGCACGTTTCCCGGCGTGAAGTCAGCCTTAGCAAACTAAAATCAAAGCACCCGTGGAGTTTCAAGAGGGTATAACAGATGTAGATAGTTGGAGCTTGAGGCGCATTTATGGAACGAGTATGTGCAGGAAACGTCTTGGGTGTAATGTATATAAGTATATATAAATATATATACAAATATATAGTATTTGGTTATATGCAGGCCAAGCATTCTTCGAGGATTTCTTTGTTTGCTGATGCTGCGCCTGGTTTCGAGTCCATCTGTTTGGCGGGTCCATCTGTTTGGCGGGTCCATCTGTTTCGCGGGTCCGTCTGTTTCGAGTGCCGCACCGCGCCAGATTGTCTTGTTATGGTGGTGATGTACCGTAGCGAATCTCGACTAAATGTCGGTTGGTCAGATACTACTCACTATGAGCTATTCACCAACTATTCACTACTCACTAGTAACATTTTATTACCACTACTACTCTACTACTCTACTACTACTACTCTACTACTCTACTACTACTACTCTACTACTCTACTACTACTACTCTACTACTCTACTACTACTACTCTACGACTACTGTCAGATCCACCATATATAGTGCTCTACCTATTGTGGTATTATGAAGCTCCTCCGTCTGATATTACCAGTCATCTACCGGTCATCTACCAGCACATACTTTTTGTTGAATAGATATATAAGCAGCTCAGATTCGTCCCTTTGAGGAATCAGCAACGACTAAGGCTAACTTAGCACTTAAAGTGACAACGAAAATCTAACAACTACATGTACTATGATATAATATAATACACTATGTTACACTACATATTCTACTACTATTAGTATACTACTATTACTAGACTACTACTAATACTAGACTACTACTAATACTAGACTACTACTATAATACACTACTACTAATACTAGACTATATTACATATACCACTACATGTACTACGTTACACTATGTTATACTACATTTCTACTTCTTTACTACTACTCTTCCTTTACTCACTAACCACTCTACTATTCACCAACTACTCTACTACTATTCACCAACTCATTCACTCACCAAAACTCTTTTTTTATTCTCTAGTAACATTTTATTACCACTACTACTACTCTACTACTCTACTAGAGTACTATGTTATGTATTCTATTCGCCTGTACCACTATACTAGACTACATTAGTTACTACTATGGAACTCCATTACTCTACTGAGCTCAATAAAAATATAAGAAAACTACTACTGTACTACTGCTACTACTCTACTACTACTCTATTACTACTCTATTACTACTCTATTACTACTCTATTACTACTCTATTACTACTCTATTACTACTACTTTATTACTGACTACTACTACTACTTTATTACTGTACTACTTTTACTCTACTACTACTACTACCACTACTGACTACTACTACTACTACCACTACTGACTACTACTACTACTACCACTACTGACTACTACTACTACTACCACTACTGACTACTACTACTACTACCACTACTGACTACTACTACTACTACCACTACTGACTACTACTACTACTACCACTACTGACTACTACTACTACTACCACTACTGACTACTACTACTACTACCACTACTGACTACTACTACTACTACCACTACTGACTACTACTACTACTATACTACACAATACTATATGTTAGATCCACCATAGGCAGGGCGTTGCCTATAGAGGTATTATGAACTCTACTCTGTTCAATCGTAATAATGGCCATTGTAAACGCCGTGTCACGACCATCGTTGTATAAAGTACTATGATGGTCCTTTCGGCTATTCTAGAACAATCCTTACCATTGTTCTGGTGGAGAGTTTTTCGATGTCACGTTTTCTCCCAAAGTATATAAACCACTCCGGTTCCTCTCTTTGAGGAACCAGCAACGAGTACAAGATTAGGTTAAGACACGTGATAAAGAACACAACACTCTATACTACTACTATACTACACAACACTCTATACTACTACTATACTACACAACACTCTATACTACTACTATACTACACA